>JAZGTK010022548.1:0-10239 GCA_036877625.1 Ambastaia sidthimunki | reverse complement strand
CCCCCAAAAGAAGCATGAGTGGTACCTCCCTAAAGCCGTAAGGATACAATTAGCAAAACTGAATCAATTATCTGACTCTTAAATGCAGCTTTTAAAGAGGTTAAGATCAATTCATGCTGTAGAAGAAATGCAATCCGTTATTTTAAAAATCTTTACCGTTGTTGTCTGAGGAAAACGTCCGGAAAACCGTCTCGGGAAACCTCTTGGTTTCTAGGGACATTGCGAGGATGCTGTTGTCTTCCAGCACTGTGTATCCTACAAGTGCGTTAACACACAAAATTACCTCCTGGCATAAATCCAGAATGATTTCCACTTGCAGTACTGCAGTATTTTAATGTTATGTAACTATAAAGTAAAACATCGAGCCTGGCAATAAAACTCCAGTGATGTTATGCAAAACAGTTTGAGACTTTATTAAACACTGTTCAGAACAGTTATAAAATGATCTCTATGGTTTATTCTCTGGGTTTGACCCCATAAACAAGTGTTAATGAGACACAAATTACACCCCACTCACTGGAGGGCTCACTGGTGCTGTGTATAGTCACTCTTGGGACTCCTGGACCTGTGGAAATATAACAGAGATGTGAAAGCAGAACGATAAAAGCAGAAATGTTTGCCTCGCATCAGCTTAAGTGTGTCTGCATGTGTGTTTGGGAGGTCTTACCCAAGCAGTAGAGGGTGAAATATGTCTGATTGGGGCTGAACTCAGCTTTGTAGAAGTTGCATTGTTCAAACAGGTCACAAGTCAGACACTGCCGATAAAACGCTCCTCCGAGCTCCACGCTGGTCGACAAAAACGCATTTCATTATAGCCCATCACATGACCACTGATTACATCATCACTCTCATCCTCATATCATTCAAGAACCGTTTAATTTCATAAAATAAAAGCATATAGTAACCAGAGGCATAACAAAATAACATTTCATAACTTGATCGTTTTCTTTGAGGAACAGACCAAAACCCAGAATTTTAACTATGTAATTTTTGAATTTTAACAATTCAAAATCCAGCAAAAGAAATGTTTTCTTTAGGTTAAATGTAAATTTGTATCCAGTCTTTTCAGTTTTTAGACATTATTTCTTGATTATAAGAACATTATTCAAGCTTTTTTAATACATTACCATGTTAAAACGGTACCTAGCAACTTAGAAATAACGTTTTATATCATGTTGAAAAATGCTCTACTAACATTCCTACAAGAACATTTTTTGATAATTTGAGAGAACTTTTGGAGAACGTTAGCCAACATCCTGAGAATGTTCCCTTTTATCTAAGAAAGTCAGAACACATCATAATGTTAAAGACTTATGACAGCCCCTGTATGCCTCTATACGCCGTTGCTGTATTGGGAAAAACAACAGCCTTAACATTCTTCAAAATATTTTCTTTATTTGAATAAAGAAGGTCATGTAGAGCAACATATAGAGAAATTTCACTTGTGAACAAACTTTTCCTTTGGTTTTAAATGTGTGATACAGAATCACTGATCTGGTATTCCGCTCTTCACTTCTTCAGGTCTAACGCTGGACCTCTGCACTCTCTCCATATTAGCTGGAGCACTGCAATAAAAATCTATGAGGACTTGTGGCCCTGCGAGAGCAAGAGAGAGGCTTAGAGCATTAATCAAAGGTTAGACGACACCCTTTAAATCCTTGTGCTGCACCACCCCTCCCTCCTCTGCCCATCTTTCTTTCAAGCCCCCCTCTCTCTCTCTCTAAGCCTGTTAAATGAATTAGCTGGGCTTCTTGCCTGGAGCTCACCAGAGGGGAACAAAACTTCATTGCTTTTCACCAATGTCCCCCATACACGTCATCTCATTCATTAAGACACACACTGGCAGTCTTTAACGAATGATCGATGAACATGGATTAGAGCAACGCGGTTGTCCGTATTGATGTAACGAATCTGAACCCTCGGTAATGAGGACACGGGCTTTCAAAATTCAGGAACATTACTGAGAGTATAAAATATCACACAACAGGATGTGCAAAGGCTGTCAGCCTGATTTAGATGCAAACACGCATCACAGCGTGAGAGGCTGGAGCACCAAGACGGCGATAATAAAAAACTCAATTACAATAAAAAGACGTACCGGTTTGAGACACTCACCTGTATAAGTGTCGGCTCTGCGTCGACTCTTCCGTACTCAGAAAATACCTGCCGTACAAAACACACATTAAGGAAATCTTTAACAAGGCGGCTACTGCTTTTTTGAGTTACTATTTGCAAGTCATTTATTCTCTGATAATACAGCCTAACTCCCAATACAGCCGTCATACAGCTGAATATCAAATAGCTTTGTGGTTGTTAAACATGCACAAATTTACAATCAGTTTTTAAAAGCTTGTCGTATGCAATTCTCACTCGTGGCCAAGTAAGTAACAAAAGGTTACAACTGCAGTGCCACAAAACTCATTTGCATGTACTTGACCTTGTAACCAATCAGCAACAGTGATCAAAGTTTACCAGGGGTTTGAAAAAACACCATATATTTTTTTGTAAGGCCAGACAGATTAAATGCAAGTCGCTTTTATAGTGATACAGATCTGCATATTTTAGGCTGGGCAAGACATTTTTGCATTCAAGAGAGAAAAGATTCAATGTTATCTGTAAAGCTTCTCTAAGACGATTGTCTAAAAGAAATGTCTTTATGCAGTTACAGAATAATAGAGAAACATAAATGACACCATCATTACCACCACTGTAAATGACCCCATCATTACCACCACTGTAAATGAAACGTCATTACCACCACTGTAAATGACACCATCATTACCACCACTGTAAATGACACCATCATTACCACAACTGTAAATGACACATCATTACCGCAACTCTACAATAAATCATCATATTAATTTTAATTGAATGCCATCTTGAGTGATTTACTGGACTAAATGTGATCACAAAGGTTTAATAATTTTAGAATTGCTCTATTAGGCTTTATGACTTTATTGTGAGGGTTTTAAGTCTAAATGGTTTACTCATAAAATTCATCTCTTCGTACAGTTTATCGTTCTCTTCATCAAGGGCGCACAGTGAGGTAACATCCCAGTTCCCTGATGTTAGAAAGCGAGGAGAAACAGAAGGAGTTGAAGCCTAAAAGTGAGAGAGAAAGAGAAGAGAGTGAAAAGCTTATATCAGTTTCAGAAACGAGGGGTTAAAGCCAAAACCAATGCCAGATTAAAGCCAAACCAGAAAGGATAAGTTGCTGACAACAAAGCCTACATAGAAGGCTATTGGTCAACATCAACCAATAGCAGTGTGGCCCAGGTGACATCAGCAAAAAAGAAAAGTCATTTGATGAAGGAGCAGGTTGTTACATTTATTTACGTTCATTACATACATGAAGATCAAACGTTTTTTGCATACGTGCAGTGATGAATCATGCACAACAAAAAACAAGACAAACTTAAGTTATAAACAGATCAAGACTTAAACAGGCCGCAATATGAATTTATAATTGTCCTGAAGATCTGACAAAGAGATGCAAATCAGTTCAGCTAAACACATCAATATTATATTCACAACAAAAATCAAAGACAGGCGTTACAGTGTTGCGACTCCTTAACTTTTTAGGATTCAAACTACAATGTTAATGCACACATCTGCTTTCATTGTGCCCTGAGCGAGTGTGAAATGGCTCGAACCTGAGCAGAGATACTGGCAATGTGAAGAAAGTCCCCACGAGCGCCTTGCTTGGCAGGCAAGATGAGGTAAAACAAGGAACCATCCGCCTTGAACATCGGCTCCTCCTGTAGGACAAGATCCCGTCAATACACAAACCAGCAACAGATTAATGAGAAACGACAGCGTTTTGATGCTATTCATTTCTGTCCTCAGCTTTTAGGAGGAGAACAACAGTCTGAAAATTGATGAAATGTCTCCCTGAACAGAGAGACTGAATTTACCTGCCGTCGGTTGTTGTGCCAAAAGTCCAACGTCATTTGGTGCTTCTGAAGATTAAAGACATTTTTAAAAGATTAGACATGTCATCCATTATAAGTGAAATGTGTGCTTAAATCTTTTATTCTCTTCTGCCTGCCATCGAGAGCTGTACTTCATAATAAACTCAGCAGCTCATGCAAAGATGTAGTCGATCCATCATTCTAACTGGCGTCTGTTCCGTGTGTATCTGGAGATTTAGTTGTGTTGTCTCACTGCTGTCTGCTTCACATTCACTCCATTAGCAAGATCTAACGTTAATTAAGCAACAACACAGCACTCTTACAAATAAAGGTTCCTGAAAGGTTCTTTGTTGGGCTGTGGGGTTCCATAAAGAACCTTTAACATCCTCAGAACTTTCTATTGCACATTAAAGTTGTTTGTAGTGGGAAAAGGTTCTACAGACTATACAAAGACAAGCAAGAGATGGTTCTTTTAGGAACCTTTGACAGAAAGGTTCTTTAATGAACCAAAAGGGTTCTCCAATGGCATCACTGTAAAAAATCCTTTTAGCACCCTTTATATTTTTAAGAGTGTTTATTGTAATGTGTCTAACAAGTGCATCGTTAAAAATGACTACTAAATAATGAAAACAAACTTGATTGGTTTTATTAAGCAAAATATGCAAATTAGTTGCATACATGTTATTTTATAGATACCGGCAGTGATATACACAGTTCACAAGTCTCGCAGCTGTTCTAATATCTCATATTTTAGCACAGTGGCAACACACCGCACTGACCAATCAGAATCCAGGATTAGAACTACACATGCGGTTTCATAATCATAAAAGGTTTGCAGCGGATTTTACAATCAAACAAGATTGACACATCGCTGCTAAACACAAGCGCTCAGATCCACATATAATCAATCACCCACAGGCACATACACAAATAGGAAGTGACCTTTAAAAGTTAAAGCAGGCTGCACATGGAAATTGAGGCTTAAAAGTGAACTGAGCAAGTCTTTCACGCCTCTAGAAGGAAATTGGGCTGAGCTGGCAGAAGAGAAGCTGGAGATTTAGCCTGTTTCAGAGCAGAATGAAGAATGAGAGAGAAATCAATTGACACTGTGTGGATAAAGACACCCAGTGGGCTGCACTGGATGAATTGGTGACCCCTGACCTCTGAGCAGGCTCCTGTTGTGGCCTCACACACACACAGCACAGAATGATTCTGAACCCGGTTCAACCAGCGCATGGCCAGGCGGGTACTGCTGATCCAGCTCACCGTAGAGATGTAGCTCTCTCTGCAGAGAGAGAGGGGGTTACAGAGAGAGAGAGAGCAAGAGAAGGAGAGAGAGAGACATAAAAAGCTCTTAGAAACTTTTCATTGATACTGTATTGCAAATTGCAAACTAAGGCTGGAATAGGACGATTTTTTACACTCCTAAAAAGGGTACCATAGAAGAACCAGTTTTGGATTTATGATTCCATAAAGAACCTTTAAAAAACACAGAACCTTTGCTTGGGCAGTACTTGGTGATTGATGGATGTTTGCTAACTGACTCAGGCAAAGAAAAGTCCACCCTCATGTGTCATCATTAGATGTGACTCTGGCCGAAGACATTTTTATTTTTATCATCCCCAAACGAAAATCCCATTAATCTAAAAAAGTCTGATTTGAGGTACACCTTTATTTACATAACATTAATTGGTTAGTTGCCTTCATAACATACAATAAAAGTTAATATTCTATTAAATTTAAATTACAACTTACTGATGATACATTATGTGCATCAGTGCCTGAAACAAGGACTAACTTTGGAAATAAGCATTTTATATCTGCTGCTCCTTAGAACACTTTAGAAATACTCAACAGCCTTAAACACTCTTAAATTTAAAACTAACAGTTCTTTTAAAGTATTGGCATTAAATTTAGCAGAATTTCCTTTTAGCCACATTAGTTTTTTTACAGTTGCCCCTGCGTTATATTTATGTTTTAATGTAATGTTTTATGCTGCAATTTTGGCCAGATCGCTCTTGAAAAAGAGATTTTTATCTCAAGGGAGGAAGCTGGTAAAATAACACTTTAATTAAATCACGCTCTGGGTAAGATTTTCCAGCAGAAGGAGCTAAAACGCTTGTTGCCATCAAGGGCACAAATGTTTCAGCCTGAGATGTACGTTTAGGCAACAGATTCATTTTCCAGCAGGACATAAATGCAGAGCACACAGAGGAAACAAAAGAGATGAAAAATGGCTTAAATTTGGAAGACTGGAGCTCTGTAGAAGCGCAGAGCGAATCCAATTCTGCAGCAAAACCTGAAAATTGCTGTCCGGCCGCATTCTGCATTTAATCTGGAAGAGTTGCAGCATTTCTGCACTGAAGAATGATTTCCATCTGAATGTGTAAAAGTCCAGACATATATTTCATGAGGACAATGTGCAAAGCATTGTGGGGGCTGTAGTAAGAACAGTTAATAATGAAGGGTTTATATTGAATAAACCAATACAAATATTTTACTTTGTCATACTACATCTTTTATTGGGATTGTGCACAGTGTGGAAGATGTGAATTTCTGCACATAAGCAATTATTCTCCTTGTCAATTCAAAATATGATTCCCTTTTGTTAGGCAGTAAACGTCATTTTAAAACAAATTATCGCAATATTATGAGAAATTACTTTAATGCGTTTGTTGCCTAGAAACAACATTGCGGTGATGTCACCCATGTGTCCACTGTAAAGAATACTGCAGCTATCATACGTTTAGCCATAACTTGAACAGTGCATATGTAATAACAGATAAATCTCACCTGGTGTTCTGTGAGTCGGGTGGGATCATTTCCAACGTGTGTGCTGGACCGTATAAATTCACCACAAACAAACTGACTGATGGAATTCTGGAACCTGCCTGCAAAAAAACATCCAACATCATCCCATCAGAAACAAAATCCCTCTGCAGTCTGTAAGAAGTTCATATTTCTGCATTTATTATGGATTATAAACGCGATGCTTTTTTTTTCACAGTCTTCACATTTAAATATTGATGGCGTGCGATTCAATTTAAAGCGATAGTTCATCCCAAAATTCCTTCATTATTTACTTCACAATGTGGTTCCAAACCCATTTTACTTTTTTCATGAATAATCCAGTTCATTTAAGACGGCCTGAATTATTTAGTGTGAATTGGAATCAACAGGTCGATTTAACTGACTTAATGATCCGATCACAACAATTATGAGTTTGCAGCTTGAAAACTTGCAAAATAATTCACAATTTGTGTTTCTTACCTTTGGGTATGGATAAAGGACACTGGAGGGATAGATCCCGCCCAGGAAGTGAGGTATCTCCATAAAAGGCGTGGCTGAGTTGTTAATGGAAAGATATGCCAGGCGGGCACCATCTCTGGACCACCAGAACGCAGGATATTTCAAAAGTATCTCCTCTACAATCACAAATTTTAAACAGAAAGAAATTTTAATAAAATTTATGAATCTGTACAGAGAGCTTCACTGACCTGTGCCGATTACCACCATTCCAATTTAAATCTTATCACATTATTTTTTATTACAGTCATTTAATTTAAATCTTCACATCACTTTTTAATTTCGCTTATTTCACATCTTTATGAGGCCAAACGAGATAATAATCTTTACAGTTTTCAAGTGGTTTGTCAAAACTGTCTGAAAGCAACACATGATATCAAGTCATTAACTGAGTAACTGACTGCTGTTGGAATGGGGAGGTGTCACATTTAAACTCACTGACCCTCGTAGGTCCAATCAGACAGTCCATTAACCACCAGTCCACTTCTGCCTGTGGCTGTCAGACGCATCGGCTTGCTGAAAACATCTGGTTTGTAGTAAATGTCGTTCTCAAAAACATAGACCTTGTGTTAACAGAGACACCAAAACAACATTATTATAAACTGATGAAGCCAAAATCCAGAACGCTTTCAGGGCTTTTAGAAAACACGGAGGACCGGCTGTATTTTAACATATTAACAGCATACTGACAGTTAGTCTCATGAATACATACTGTTAATAAAACAAAGTGTTCAACAGCATTTACATGCATTGCTTCTGTGTAACTAAGGAAATGTTTCGTACTACTATTGCTGAAATATCAACAACAATTGCTTTACAATATCAACTACAGTTTTTGTGCTTTTCTTGACTGTATTGTTTAAAATGGAAATGTTACACTAATGTTACACAAAAAAACAATTAAAAATGTAAAATAACCATTTTCATTTCCTAACAGACACCACTCGCTGACATCACTGTCATGTGACAACCATGTAGTAATACTACAGTTTAAAAACACATTTAAAAACACACACTATTTCACTTACTACTTTAAAACAATAAAAGTCAGTATATACTTCAGCTTTAGCTAGTCATAAGCTATTATTCCGCCTTACATGTAGCCTAATACTTAATTCTAAGCACGCTGGCTATGCCTACTAGCAATAATACAGTTCAGAGACAAAGACAAATGATGGCTGCATCCTTACCAGCTGGTTCCCTTGAGGCCCCCACGCTGCATACTGTAGTACTGACGTTTCCTCATCCGGTGGTGTAAGGTCCACAATCTCTCTAATATACGCAGATAAAACACACATTCAAACATCAGCGTGCGGTGATCTGCAGCTAAACGGTGCAAATTCGTCAGGTTAACTGGGTTACTGAGCTCGTACAAACAGCACAATGCAGAGATCATACAAAACGAACGTAAAATATACGAAGAGTCAAGGCCAGGGGTCTATTCATGCAATGAAACCTCAGCTGGAGTTAAATGAGCAGCAACAAGCAAATGGGCTTCAAGACATCGTTTATGTTTTACTGCCGTTTCATAACCGCAGGCAAAACACAGCAAACCCTGTCGCAGCTTTTTTAGTAAATTGTAGGTTAGTGAGGAGATTTCATCTGCTGGAGATCTGAACTTCAGGGGAAACAGAACCTTTCAGAACGTTTAAAGACTCGATGACTGATGAATAACTGATGACTGAATGTACAAACAAGAGGGGACCTCGGGACCGGTTTTTGTTGTTGGTTGTGCACATGCCCGGTTCAGGCCATGCAGAAAGTGACCTCTGTCTACCTACCCACTGGCCACAGTGTAGATAGCAAAAGATGCAGTGAAGGACTGTGAGAACACCTGGAAAGGGGCAGAGGACATGGTAGATCCCTAAAGTGCATTCACACTTACATACACAAACACACACACAGCCTATGTCTGAAGTAGTATATACTTCCACACAACATTATCTCTGCAGCTTAAAATATTCATACTTGGCAAAGTATGCTTAAAGTTAGCATGCATGGAAAACTCAGACGACCTAGTACATTTGCCAAAATGAGAAGTATACAAGACAGCACACGGCTTTGCATACGGTATCCCACAATGCAATGCACTCTACTCGATCTCGGTTTTTACAGTGTATAAGTAAAAAGTAATATAAGTAATACACATTTAAATAATAAGATTTAACATATTTCTTTTAACACATAGTGAAATATATATATATATTTTTTTTAATATATATTTAATAAAGTGAGGTCACGTGATATATATATATATAAAACTATATAAAATGTTTATAGTCACATATAGTCTCTCTCTCTCTCTCTCTCTCTCTCTCTCTTCTGTTCATATATCATGTTTATTGTCTTGCTCTACGAAAGCACAGGTATGGATTCTGATTAATGAATCATTTTAACTTTTCAAAATGCATCTCAAGAGAATCATCAGCAAACAGCTGCTTCTCCCTGAATCTATTTTCAAAGCAATAACAAGAGTGGAAATTAAGCCTCACATATGGCCAACTTATACAGTATATACATTAACTGTATCTGTCAGGCAATTATTTGTGTAAGTGTGAGTCCATGTGCCTTTGAAAGAAAACCTTTCACACACACATATCTGCTTTAAACACACTCCACTGGATTATCATGTCAGCTATGTCTTAAATCAGTAAGTGTCCTTTGGGTCTATAAAGGTCATCTGTGCATTTTGTCATTACAGGATGACAGTATATTTTATGCATTTGGTTGTATCCAGATCAATTCTCTTGGCATTAATCAGTTCCACTGATAATGATTTGTGTAAAATTAGATCTATTGATTGGTGCCATCTCGTGACAAGCTTTGAGCAAGAGCTGCGTCCCACAATTCAATTCACATTTATTTGTCTAGCACTTTTCACAATATATATTATTTCAAAACTGCTTTACAGAAAAGTAAAGTTGTACATTGTCAGACAAGTTTGTTATTATTAAGAAGAGAATCCACAGGTCTGAGATGGTACAGCGTATGCGGTTGGGTAATATTGTGTGAGCATTCA
>JAZGTK010022547.1:0-10239 GCA_036877625.1 Ambastaia sidthimunki | reverse complement strand
AGTGCTTCAATTTTAACCAACCTTGCTAGGGGACTTGAGAGGCGAGATGGCAACTTTGCTGTTGCCAGATGAATTCTGTGGCACAGCGCTGATGGTCTCGCCGATGGTGATGGTGCGTGGAGGTGTTGCTGGAGTACTCTGGGTAATAACCCGTCCTGCGGACAGAGGAAAGATTTTTAGATGTACTATGAACAATGGAAGCTAATATCGTTCTTAAAATCACCATTATGCCAGACATAGATGTACTTCATGGGTGCATTACTGTAGGTTTACCAAAACAGGCATGTCAAAATTGCAAAGATGTGCTTATTAGCATACAGAAAAGGGGATTACCAGTCACAACAGGAGATACTGAAGCTGCATTGACCAGTCCTTTATTGTTCAGGGCCTTTGTAATGATCAGCTTTGTTATCATTGGTCCAGCTGTGGAGACTGTGGGCTTCTTTGTAATCTGTGGAGATAAATATAATTCTTGTGTAATATTTGTGACATACAACTGAAATGAAAAGACTGCCAAAAATCGATATTCTGATATTTATTTAGAAAAAAAAATAAAATTTTAGATATTTTTCATCAGTTATTTGTAGGTACTTAAACTGATTAAATGTTTTTGAAATATTTGTGTTAAATGTTAAAGGTTTCAATGCTGACAGCACTTTAGCCAAAACACAAGTGCCAAATTGTATTTGAGGCTCACACACAAATTTCACAATAGTTATTAACAATAGTTGATACTATACTTGTTTACAATTGCATGCAATCAGTTGCCCCTAAAAATATTCATCATGTCATGTCGAAACTAGTTTTACCAGTCAGTGACTTCTGACAGTCAGTGTAGTGAATGACAGATTGTGTATTAGGTAAGACTTAGATGTTATATAATTAAACAACTATTTGTTCTGGTCACTAAATTCTCAATAGAAAAGGGCATGCAAGGAGAATACAAACAATTTCCTCAGCAGTTGTTTAGTCACGCAGTTTCACGTCCCTGCTCCAGTTCTAACATGCCATTTTCATATTTGTGACAGAAGTGTGGACAGTTTTCATATAGTAATATCATTCTAGATCAAAAGCAGTCATTCTAGCAAGAATGTCTCTTGAACTGTAGTATAAAAACATAATCACACCTGCAATTATGCTGTTACAGCCATATACATTTACCCTTTTATCCAATATTGCATTCAAAGCATACAATTTATCAGTACATGTTCCCCTGGGAATAGGACCAACAACATTTGTGCTACTAAAACAATGCTTTACCAATTGAAAAATAGGAACATGACCATATATCATGAGCACTCGTGACTCCATACAGCCAAATCAAACACTTGACAAACACATACCTGAAGGGTCTTGACCTGCTGGGCCTGTAATGGAGTGGAGGTACTCAGAAGCTGACTGGCCGAGCTCACAGCTATCACAGGCTTCCCTACTGTGGTCACCATTTTGATTTGAGTCGGCTGGGTCTTAGTATCTCCTGCACCCTGGGTGGTGGCATGCTTGTTCCAATTATGTGGCAAAGCCAACATAATGGGCTGCCCTGTTTTACTGAGACCGGTAACCAGGAGCTTCTGGCCCTCTGGCTTGAGCACAGCAGCACCTAGAGGTTTGCCATCCACAGCAGGAGAGGTGGCCACTTTGTTGATGATGAGCTGGTGGTTGGTTGGGATGGTGGAGCTGGAGATTTTGGAGAGGCTCTGAGTCACAGCGGGGCCGGAGGTGGTTTCAGCCACAAGGCCAGAGGAGGCTAGAAGCAGCTGAGTTCCCGAGCTGGTGCTACATTGAGCATCACTGGAGGTTGGGGTCATCTGCATAGCTGCGGTGGTAGGACACAGGCTAACAATTTCAGGCACCTCTGTTTCCATAGGAACCTGGACTGGATCTGATTCAGATTGGGCAGGAGGAGCGAGATGCTCGGCAGGAAGTTCCTCCTCCATTGCGATAGCTTCAGTATCCATTATCTCATCAGGGAGGAGGCTGTTGAGCTCAGGTGAAACCACATCCATCTCGCAGAGTTACTGGAAACACACTGAAAAACAGAACATGACTTTTAAAGGAACAGTTCTCCCAAAAATAAACATTTTGGGATTACTTACCCATATGTCATTCCAAAATTGCATGCGTTTTTGTTTGTATTTTTGCTGTGGAACGCTAGTAAAATAGTGGACGGTCAATTACTTATTTAAAGAACTGCAAAAATATTTTATCACCCATCTTTTGCATTCCACTAAAATAATGACAGCATACAGGTTTGGAACATCACATGAGGAATGACAAAGTTTTAGGGGCGCTAAAGAATCTAGAATTGGGGAGAACTGCGGTATTAAGTCACTACTTTGATGGGCATCATGGACAAGAAGAATACAAATATTTTAAAGTTTTGTTTAACACAAATGACTAAAAAGGGACCATTGAGCTAAAAAATTTGAGATTATTATTTTATTACATTATTGCTTCACTTAAAAGATTTGTAATATGGTGCAGGAACCATGGACTGTGGTCCCTCTACACTTATAGAATAGAGCAGGAAGTTTATTGCACAATTCAAGAGAGCATTTCTTATGAAAATTACTTTTTTTTTATTCTGACAATAATAATACAGCATTTGAATATTAGCATTTTAAACAGATAAAATCTACATCTTGAATTCTTTAAAATCAAAAGGTCAGAATAAATATCCACAAGAAAAACACAAAATTAATATTGCAAAGGGGCCCTTAAGTGTGAACATAAATGCACCTGGTATACATTTACATTCAAAAAATAAAAATAAATACAATAAATAGGTAAACTTGCATCCTTTAATAAACAACAGCCACCAAGCAAAACAATTCATGCAAACTCTCTTAATTACCAAACGCGTTGCGCCTCCAATACGCTGCTGGCGACGCGACGCGACCAAAAGGTCCTATCAATCTTTAAGCGCAGACAGTCTCATTGATGAAGGCGTTGTCAATGCGTCGCTCAGCTATTACGAGGCTAACTAGCACTGAGCTAACCAGCATTTATGTATATTAAGAACTACAGTCACCGCTAACGCTAGCAAGCGATGCTATGCATAAAAAAACTGACAATCAGCAAAGCAGCAGCAGTTCTCGCAAAATTTCCAGGACCAAACCACAATATTAAATCATCACTCACAAAACTGTTTCTCATGCGTTGTTTTTCATGCGTGCTATAAATATAAATTTGACACTGACCGTAAAAGTATTTAAAGATTAAAACGTAGACAGGACACATTAAGGCGTTCGTGAAAATAACTAAAAATAACAATCCTGTCCATTACCTCTACAGTTAATTTTCTCCTGATCTGTCAGTTTTCACATCGAGCGGAGTTTAATATTCGACGTGCCCGGTTTCCTGTATAATCTGTTGCCATAATAAAGTACTATTTATAACTCATACTACAGAACGCATATGTAGCCTGAAATATCTGGATCTTTAGTTGAGTCCAGTTATAGTGACTTAAAGCGCTGCGTGTCTATTTCAGGCCGGGGTTGGATTTCGAAAGATCCGCCATTTTCAACTCGTCATCAGTTCAGACATAAGAAACAACAGCAGTATGGACAAAAACGCCGGATCTTTTTATTTCTGTTGGTTTGGGAGTACAAAAGGAGGGTCAAGACACTAGTCTTATAACTGATCTCGATGTTTTCTAAATTGTTTTTAAACCGACTTTTAAGTATATTTAGAAACAGGCACATTTATTATTTTAATCATCAACAATTTGTATTAAATATTATATTGTAAAATAAATCTGTCGTACCAATTAAACAAGTGTCCGGTCACTAAATTACTCAGTTTATATTGTTATAAGATTAAATACATCAGAAGGCTAAAGTTATTAAAAGAAAGTAACTTGAATTTTAATTAATAATATAATAAACGCTATTAATTGTAATGATTTGATTTGAATTTGATTGGCATCGATGCATACTGTGCAGACAACGAAACAAATGTCACAGGTGAAAAAGTGAAGCTTACTTTATAAAGACAACGCATATCATTCTGCAAACTGCACAAAATAAAGTCATGCGTTGGCAAGAAACAATGCTCGCAGGTACAGAAAGTGTAAACCAATGACTACGTACTGTTATAGTACTACTGTAAAACAAAACTGTACCGAAATATACAGATTTCATAAAGATCATGATAATCATCAGGCCAGCAGGTTGCTGTCATTTACTGTCAAAGCACAGCCTCAGGTGCTAACCAGTTAGCCAACACTAAACTACTGCAAAACATACTTCAACTCTGGAGTAATCTTCGTCTCTGCATGGTTTAACTTGCAGTGCAGTGCAGTACAGTACCGAAATTCACAACGATCATTTGCGATTGCAGCTAATTCTTTAAACCACATTTTACAAGCACCACAACACAGTAAAGTCCAAACCAACATCAGTTGACAAATACGCTCTGTTAGCAGCTCGGCTAACTAGCTGAGATCATATTTGCTGAATACCCACCCGAGGTGAAAAGACAATCCCTACACTTTCTCGAGAAAAATGTTAAAACGCTCTTCTGAAATCCTCGAAGCTTTCCACTCGATCACGTACTACTTAATCCAACACGGCGCCGCATCTCTCCGACCATCCGCTCCCAGACGAAGACGATTGTTTAAAATACCGCGCCGAGCGCCATTTCACCCCTAACATCCCATAATAAGACCACGCCTTCATAGGAACAACATATTACGTCACTCCACAACTTCCGTACACATCCCCTACATTAGTAACCAACTCATACGCGCATATTGTATGGAGAAAGTGCCCATAAAATGGATAGAATGTATTGTGGTCAAGCTAATTCCTAAATACAGTCTGGTCGTAGTCTACCATGTGCCCAAATAACACAAGAAAGTCAAAATATAAAAGTAAAATATAATAAAGTAAACAAGAAAGTAAAATATAAATATTATTTACATTTAGGGACCAGTGACTGTCAACAACATTACTATTACTAATAATAATAATAGTCGGCTGTATATTGTTTATTATTTGTACACTGTATTAAACTTGTGTGTTTGGTGAAGTGCCAATAAAGTAATTTATTTTAGTGGACCAGGCCGATGATGTGAGAGTGGCGCCCTCTTGAGATTTGAATTCAATGTTGT
Source organism: Ambastaia sidthimunki (assembly GCA_036877625.1). Taxonomy (NCBI): domain Eukaryota; kingdom Metazoa; phylum Chordata; class Actinopteri; order Cypriniformes; family Botiidae; genus Ambastaia; species Ambastaia sidthimunki. The sequence goes on along the minus strand of JAZGTK010022547.1, from coordinate 5,126 downwards.
TAATCGAGTGTGGGGAAAATGGCGACTGGCGTGAGGCAGGAGCTCGCCCAGTTGATGAACTCTAGCGGATCTCATAAAGATCTATCTGGGAAGTACGTTTTTTCGAGTCTCTTATTAATATTTGTGCTTAATGCATGTTTTACACGGATGTGTCCTTGTTTGCATTTTCTCAGATGAAAGATATGAAAGCAGTAGATGATAACTAGAGCTATCATTAGCTAGCGTGAGGCAATGCACTGATGAAGAGTTGCTCTGCCTGTCAAGCTGCATAGATTAGAATAATTGATCACCAAAGAAAGCTACGTATACATACATATATGTGTGTATATTTGCGTATGTTTGTTAAAATTATGCCCTCTTCATACAGATATCGTCAGATATTAGAAAAGGCTCTGCAGTTTACCGATGCAGAACAACTAGAGGCGCTCAAAGCATTTGTTGAAGCGAGTAAGTACCATAAGAATACGCTCTGACATTGAACATAACGCTATTTGTGGTTTTTTATATGTGCAATGCCTCACTTTACATTAATGATCTCCCCTGTTTTCCATTCTTTTACAGTGGTCAATGAGAATGTCAGTCTTGTTATATCCAGGCAGCTTTTAACAGACTTTTGTACACATCTTGCAAACCTACCAGACGGTACAGCGAAAGCTGTTTGCCACTTCACCCTGGAAAAGATTCAGCCCAGAGTAATTTCATTTGAAGAACAGGTAAATGTTCCATTTATAGAAACATTCACACTTAATTATGCATTTTGAGGTTGTGATTAGGATGCCAGATTTGATTTGGACATCACATTGGTTCTTTATTTTGGTTTAAAATATATTGGGGCCTTAATTCATATGGGTTTAGAACAACATAAGAAAGAGTGATGCATATGAGATTCTGTGCCCAATTTTAGGTGGCTTCAATCCGACAACATCTAGCCACAATCTATGAAAAAGAGGAGGACTGGAGGAATGCCGCCCTGGTTCTTGTGGGCATCCCTTTGGAGACGGGACAAAAGTAAGCTCACTTTTCACTTGGAGCTAATCTGAAGGTCCTTCTTTAGATAGGCCTGTTGCTTAACTGCTGATGATGTTTCTGCCCCAATTTTGCTTCCTTATGATGTTTTCCTGTGTATCTATAGACAGTACAATGTGGACTACAAGTTGGACACCTACCTGAAAATCGCCCGTTTGTATTTGGAGGATGATGACCCGGTTCAGGCTGAGGCTTATATTAACCGAGCCTCTTTACTTCAAAACGAATCCACCAATGAACAGCTGCAGATTCATTACAAGGTACACTATAAAATAGGCTAATGTTTTTATTTCATTTCAAATCATCAGATCAATTAGCCAATCAGAATGTCTTTTATTGAATGAATGTCTTTTATTGGATAAATTAAAGAATGCCATTCATCCAATCCCACTCTTAAACTGATAATAGTTTAACTAGTTCATAAATGCCTCTCAAGACCACTGCTGTTTTTGAGTGAATGTGTTTGAAATTTGTCTGATCTAGTCCTTAAGGACCACCTATCAACTGGTTGATTTGTTTAAAAATAATGCATGTTTCTACAGGTATGCTATGCCAGAGTTCTAGATTATCGGAGGAAGTTCATCGAGGCTGCTCAGCGCTACAACGAGCTTTCCTACAAATCCATTGTCCATGAAACCGAACGTCTGGAGGCCCTAAAGCATGCTCTTCACTGCACTATACTGGCCTCTGCAGGTACAGTCAGCATGTTACTCCACCAATGTTAGGCTGTGCACTGGTGCTTAGACAATTTTTAGTTTATAGTTTAAGTTTATGGTCTAAGAAACATGTAGCTAATGTGTCTTGTTGGTGAAAAGGTCAGCAACGCTCACGGATGTTGGCTACGCTGTTTAAGGACGAGCGCTGTCAGCAACTCGCTGCCTATGGCATTCTGGAGAAGATGTACCTGGATCGAATCATTAGAGGAAACCAACTGCAAGAGTTTGCGGCCATGTTGATGCCACACCAGAAAGCCACCACAGCAGATGGTGTTTACAGTTTTTCTGAATTTTAATTACTTTTACATTCGTTCTTAATATTTAAAGGTGCACTCAGTAATTTTTTCCATTAAAATTTTAGCTCTAAAGAAATGAATAGTACTTCAGTACTGTATTATATTTGAAAAATATGTTTATTATGTCACTCACATGACATGAATGGTCAAGTCATATCTGTAGCCTAATCAAAGCTACTTACACCAAGTAGGTCACCTTATTTGGGTCACCATGTTGAGATTACATAATAAGATTATATAATAAGACACTTGCCTTTGCAGAAAAAAATTATTTATAGCTGACAGTAGTTTTAAAATCTGTCTTGCTTTAATCCATTTTTAATCCAATTGTTACAATTATAGCATAACGTAAACAATTAAATTATTGCCTGCATGTATAATTGTAGGAGTGTTTTTTTACCAGGAAACTCTGTGACTAATTCTTGTTTTTTTTTTTAGGCTCAAGCATCCTAGACAGAGCGGTCATTGAGCACAATCTGCTGTCTGCTAGCAAACTGTACAATAATATCACTTTTGAAGAGTTAGGCGCACTTTTAGAGATTCCACCTGCAAAGGTACAATATTTTATATATTGTATATTTCTTACAATATATTTGTGCTATATCTTATGATTTCTCATGGTGCTCATGCTGCCACAAACATCTTTACAGGCAGAAAAGATCGCCTCACAAATGATTACAGAGAGTCGTATGATTGGGTTCATTGATCAGATAGACGGCATTGTTCATTTTGAAAGTAAGTTTGGTTTTTGAATGGTTAATGGCCAATAATCAGTTAATCAGTTTTTCAAATTGTATAACCGTAACTAAAAATGCTTAAAAAATATTGCATTTTGTATTTGCCCATCAGCACGAGAGCCATTACCCACCTGGGACAAGCAGATACAGTCGCTGTGCTTCCAGGTGAACAACCTCCTGGAGAAAATCACTCAGGCCGCACCAGAATGGACGGCACAAGCTATCGAGGCCCAGATGACCCAATAAACTCCCTTTATACCTCTCTGTCTGTAAACTCCAACAACATGCCATTTTGCTCTGATTGGGCAAAATTACAGCACTATGAAAAGACTATTCAACTCGCCCATGAATTTAGTTTAACATGGCACATACATGCTATTGACGTATTACGCTTGACCATTTTGGTGGTGAGGTTGACATTTTCAGCGACAGTTTGATGCCTAATAAACTTGGTGAAAATGTTTTTACGTGTCAATTGCTGACAGTTTTAGGAATTAACAGTTAGAAAACGATCCAATTTTCCATTCCATTATGTAAACATAAACAGCAACTTTAAAGGGCATGAACTTGATCATCCAGAAAAATGTTTAACTATAATATTTACCAAAAAGCTCATATATAATTATCAATTCTGAAAGAAAATGCTTTTTGATGTCTATAGAGTAATCATTAAATTAGTAATTAAAGACCGTATGAAATTGCTTGATGAGCACAATTTTCTGTTAAAACAGGAAGTTTGGGTGGCGCATCCTGTACGATTTTTTTAGAATTCACCATTCCTTATGTCAGTGTCTGTTTTTTAGCTGATGGGCTGCACAACACGGGCAGAAATATATGATAAAAAATATAATAGCTCGATAACAATAAATGATTAATCATAAATTGAGTTCAGTACCAAAACGCTGTGGTATATGTTTAAATATGTATATTTATTGAATTATTAAAATAAATTAGCAGTAAAAATGTAGAAACACTCCCCACATTTTAAAATAATAGTAAACCCAAAACACACAAAGAAACTACTAAGGACTACAAACCAGAACAGGAAACAAGAAATTAACATTGATACAAAAGAAAATAACGCTTCAACTTAAAAATACTTAAACATCAAACAGGGCAGCCAAGACCTGGATCATAACCACAATTATATCATGCAATATAAATATTCAGAATTTAGTTCTACACAAAGTTTACCAAATAAGTAATAATTAAATGTAGCTTTATTAAATTGATTCAAGAATACTCCCTTCAGAATCCTGCACACAGGCTGTCCTTTATATACAGTTTTTAAAAAGTCACATGATATTCAGGCACTCCTTTAAAATTTACAGTTAATAGAAGTCAATCATTTTTTCAATCATTTGTCAAACTACCTATTGCCCATCTTATGGATTTAAAGTCTTGTAATGATACTTGTAACTAATGGTTATAAATGACAATTTTCCATCGCTGGAATTTGTTATCAGTTTAGAACACCTTCAACTGATGACATGTGCTGCCACTCCACTTACTTACTACTTACTTACTTACCATTGCCGAAATAAAGGCAGAAATTAAATTTTAATATATAAACATTTTAATTTTGGTGGATTGAATCAAGAAATGTGGCAAGAGATCACATTGATATAATTGTTACTTTATGAATAAAAACATTTCACAATTATGTTATCTGTGTTAAAATAATAACACTTAAATAACAGATCATTGTGTTCTGCAGAGATTAAATCTTCATTGTGCTTCTCATACATTTTTTACAAAGGGTTCACACCAAGACCAACAGGCCATGCTTTGAATCTGACAGTATATTAATATCACATAATACATATTGCCTTCTGCCTTCACCACTTAACTTCTTTGTAGTTAGATTGTACATTTGAAACTTGAATGAACTGGCTGCATGAAAACCATAGAGCTTGTTTACTTTTACGCAATGGCTGAAGACGTAGCAATTAAACTCATGATAGCGTGTGTTTTAGGTCATAAAGTTTTATTACGTTTAAAATGATTTACTTCTCCAACTTTTTTCCATCTTTGGTTCCAAAGAGCAACGAGGATTAGGTGGTAGTTGTAGACAGACCGTCAGATAGCAGCCTTTATTCTGTTGTGCTCATTGAATAACTATGTCCATTATTTCCAATTCATTTACTCTCAAGGCTCTGAAAACTGATTTCTCTAGAATTCTCCATTACGCATCCTTATTTTAATATCTCTCTTCAGCTGGCAGGCCGCACACAATCCGCAAAAATAGTTGACAACGCAGTCATCACACATGGATCCCTGGAAACAAAACCAAATCAGGTTCAACCAGCAAAACAATGATAAATAATCTGGAACAAACAGGCAGACAGGCA
>JAZGTK010022546.1:0-10239 GCA_036877625.1 Ambastaia sidthimunki | reverse complement strand
CTGAGGTCATTTTCATCATGAGGAAAGTGAAACCTTATGACAGGAACTGCCCAGGACACGCACAGTAACGACTGGTTGTTTTAGGACTGGTTGTTTTAGGACTGGTTGTTTTAGGACTAGTTGTTTTAGGACTAGTTGTTTTAGGACTAGTTGTTTTAGGTCACTTCAGTGGAACTAGTTTTTTCTGCTAAGTTTTTTGCTAAGATTTACCCCAGGTAACTAAGGTGGCTAATGTTATGAAAAATGTTTCTCAATATTTTAAAAAATGTTTTTGCAGTAATGTTAGTAGAACTCTTTTAATGTTATATATTATCAATGTTTTTATTAAGTTGTTAGTGCAATGTTTTCAAAACATTACACAATTTAAAAAATGTTTGAATAATCTTTTTACCAAGTTCTCAATCTTCTTACTAGACATTTCTAACGTTTTTGTTTCTGAATGAAAACGTTATGGAAACATTGTGAGCTGGGGCGTTGTTTCATACACAAATGCACCAGTGCAGCTTTTGAACTTGCTTTTCACCTCCCTGGCTTTGTTTTTTTTTTTTCAAAACCAGTTTTACAAGGTCATTCATAATGCTGCATTTTCCCTGAAACTTCTGAGCAGCTTTTGGCTTCGTTTGGCCTGTAGAAGGTCTCACAGAATGAAACACAGACAGCTGCGGCCGCAGGAAAACTGTGTGTGCTGCATGTGTAGAAAATGGGAGACATTTCCTGGACTGCAAACAGCCTGTCTGTCTGATGACTTCTTCGTGCTGATTCAGGGACTAGCCTTTTTAGACATTGTTTTAACGTTATTGCTTGGTTTTAGAATCGTTATTCAAACATGTTTTACTTCTGTGGCATCTTTACACCGTTTCACTAACAACTTAAGAATACAATTTTTTATATATATGACATAAAGAATTAGAGGATTATGGGACCAGCCTGAGGGCACTTGGTTTTGATAATGTTCTTATTGTACATTAAATCCTGAGGGCATTTTGAAGAATTGATGGAAATAAATGAGGGATGAGTCTCGTTGTTTGCCTACAGTCAGATGATGCTGATTAAAGATCTGATTATATCAGATCCTGTTAGAGAGAGTTTCTCTTCTCCTGTCATAAAATGAAGCTATTTATAAATATAGGCTCATGGTCAGTGGAGTTTATTGTGTACATTATTGTACGTTGTATATTTGTGTGTTTATGTTTGGAGTATATTTTCCTGATGTGGTGTGATGTCACAGGGACACTGGGAATAGTGTTACATTAGTCCTGTCAGTTTAATGAGGACAGAGACTGACACAGTGTCTCAGGAAGCTCTGGACGGGGTTATGAGGAGGTCAGGTTGAATTACAGCTCGTAAACATCACAAACCTCCCGTCAGCAGATCAGCACAAACAACAACAGCAGTGACAGCTGAGCTGAGAGAGTGGGCCAGCAGAAGAAGCTATTGATTGATTCATGAATTATTTTTAAATGTCTGTCTCTCTGTCTGTCTGTCTGTTAGTTAGTGATGTGGTTGACCGGGGTCAACTGGTTTTACTAGCGCTGGAGACAAGTCCACCACCATCTGTCAGCCATAAAAGGGTTTGAGTTTTACAGGGTTTTTTATGGTCTTGCAGGGTGAGACATCGCATGGCACTCCAGATGCCCTCAAGCTTCTCAGTTTTCCTCCTACAGGTCAGAAGTTCATTGCCTCCTAAAAACCCTGCAGCTTTAGTCGCTGACATCTTCTGCATGTTTCTGGCCATGGAGAGAATTTCACAGGCAGGAGAGCAGATGGGGTTCACACAGATGATGAGAAGTTCTGTTGGACTGGTGACTGAACAGATGAGTTTTGTGTTGATGTATGTATGAAACTTCAAACAGCCCTGCTGACGTAGAACAGTGAGAATCATCTTTAAAAAATCATTTTCCTGCCTCTGAAAATCTAAATTTATGGATATAAAATTTTCATCAAAAGTGATTTTAGATTTTACTTACATTGCCTAAATTCCTGTGTCTGATATTATCTTGCTTTCGTATCTTGTATGTTTTCTTCATCCCAAATAACAGGGAACGTTCTCAGAATGGTAGTTATTAATAAATTCTGGAATTTGGAAGCGCTGTGACCTTTTCTTGACTTCCTGCGTTATTTTTTGTTTCCTGTTGAGTTTCCAGTGTCTGTACGGCTCTTCAGAAGACAGAATCTGCTGACGGTGGAGGAGTAAAAACTGGCAGACACGAGGTTTCTGTGTCACTCAAGCTCATTGAATATTTCATTATTTCCTGCCGGTGGTCTTCTGCTCTGCTTCACGAGGGCGTCTGTGGCTCCAGGCTGTCTCACAGCTCACATGACAGACACTGTGTTTGACATTTGCGGTTTAATCTGCTCAAATCTTTAGACACTGTGAGCAGGTAAAACCTTCAGCTGGAGTTTTATATCCCCAGAGAAAACCGTCCCCACAGAAGAGCCCTCAGCTAAATGTGTTTGACGTCAGGAACTAATAACAAGGACAGTGAGAGCGGGAGATTTCAAATGTTAACGGTTACGTTAACGCTGGAGATTCGGGGAGGAAAGATGTGGTTTATGTCTTTAAGTTTCTAGGCTGTCTGCAAAATGCATTAGTCCCGTGGAGCGGACGCAGCCCAGAGCAGAGGGAGGAGTCCAGGGCTGCAGGGGGGGGAGGATGGAGCTTAGAACAGCCGCAGTCTGAGCCTCCAGCCTTCTGGCTAGACTGATGAACGTTATTATTGAGTTCCTGACCATCCCTCCATCCCTGCTGTACTGGTTTCTGCCCACCCTGTTCATTCCACAATAGTTTCATAGTTCCACCCATTTTTTTAGCCATTTTTGTTTATCATAAGGAATTGTGATAAAAAAAAAAAAAAAGCAAACAGACAAAGTTCATACAAGTAAATCATAACTTACATCTTGAGTTGAGACTCATGGGCTGATGTCTCTGAACTGTTACTGAACAGGTCACTGGGTCAGTTCAGTCAGCATGGATGGATGCTGGGAAACTAGGAATTATGTGCTAACTGCAGGTTCCTTTCTGCAGGCAGGTCTTAAAACAGGAGCCTTAATCCCTCTCCATCAGACTAAACAAATGACCAGACAGAGCAACGTGTTCTCAAAACACATTTACATAACACACTGGCCTGTATCTTTGTTCTGTCCTCATCATCAGATCTGAGCTTCTGCTGGCTGATCTACTCAAGTAATCTAATCTTCAGCCGTTCTTTTACAAGATTATCTGTAAACCTGAGACATCATCTCTTGCAGATGTTGGAAAAAGAAAAAATAAGGTACCAGCTTCACAGGCGCTGGAAGCTGAACACACGCAGATGTTTAATGGGTCGTTCTGGGTAACGTTAGCTGCAGGAGCAGAGTTGGGCGAGGGGCTTGTTTGTGAACGCCCTGAAATAAAGACAGATTCAGTAATCGGGTGAGTTTTGTTGGTTGAGTCAGAGTGTGTTTGTACTGAAGCTGTTATGCGGTTGCTATGGAGAAAAACATTGTTCCTTTCAGATTCAGAGCAGCGCTGTAAAATGAAAGTGATCCAGGAAAATGACGATTCCAGCAGTTTTCAGGGTTGCAGAGCAAACCGCATGAGTGAAGAGATTCCTGCAGAAAAATCTGCTCACCAACTTTTGTTTTACATGTTGGTTTTCTAACATGGGCTGCTGGTGTCCCCATCAGGTGTTTAACCAGTAAGCTGTGTTTTAGTGGCCCATCAGCTAAACCAGCACCAAACCAACACAAACCAGCATTCTCTCCTGTTGTAACATCCATCCATTAACACTTCCAGCTGTACCTAGATTTGTTATGACGCATGCTGGGGGAAAATTGGCTTTTTAGAGTGTAAAAAGTAGAGCAAACTAAAATAATTCCCAGTCCTGGCTGTATCAAACTTTAATTATAGGGCCCAGTCTCCTCTCTTGCAAATGCAAACACGGTGAGCCTGAGAGCATTTTCACAGAAACAAACATGCTTTCCATTACTGTGCCACTATCCACATGTATTGATTAGCTATAGTCTCAAATGGACACAGTGTGGCCCAGTAAAAAGTCGATGGACTCCCTTCTGGATGTTTGTGTCGTTGTGCTAGCTTTTCAGGGGTTGAGAATGCATCAGGGTGGTTGGAGGCCATAAATTTCAGACAGATTTATAACCTCACTTGAGCCAATTACCAGCACGCTGCCCCCCCCCAAAGCCCCCCCTATAATCCCAGGGCAGACGTAGTGACTTCATTGAGACCCTAAGCACTGACCCTAACTTCACCCGGGTATTTCACAGCAGGACTTTTACAACTTTAGCACCCGGATGCCTCCTGGCCTCCCCTTGGCATTCACTCCCTTATCACCCCTCCAGATGAAAGCTAAACATGGATAGATGTCAAATAGATAGATGACAGATAGGACAGCTAAACTTGAGCTATCATGTCATTCATCCAGGATGAATAGATGAATGGTCTGGAGGAACACAGTCTTAGAGCGATTTGAAACTATTTCACATTTTAACAATTGGCTGATTTATATAAAATTGCATGACCTCATTTGTACTTTTTCTTATGATCTGCTTTCGCTCCAGTAATGTTAGAGTTGGGCTGGACCTTCATGTTTATCTCTCAAAAACGTGTATTTTTGTATGAATCACTGTGTATGAATTCATATGAAACCCAACAGTTGTTTTCCTGTGAGATCAGGTTGTCTGTGGGTGTGTGAGGTTTGGGTGGGAGTGATTGTGTCTGTTTAACTGTCATGACTGATTGATCACCGGCTGGAGTGTTTCATACACGCGGCTGAAAAAAAGCCATTGGATGATTTCTATATGTGGCAAATATTTCTTAGCCGTGTTATTTTCATGGTCATAATTTTGTGTCTTCTTTTTTTTGTAGAAATTTGCTTTATTAGCGACTAGAGATCGTTGGAGAGAGAGATGAAGTGAGAAGAGACATGTTGCAGGGTAGACTTGAACCTACATTGTCCACTTTAGCACCAAACTGACATCTTTGATTCCATTTGTGTGACTTCTGTGCTCCAGGCAGGAGAGACTCTTCAGTGACACACTAACAGAAGTTCTCACTCTCACTGGAGAAACTGAAGCACATCTGCTCATTCGATCACTCCAAAGCCAGCCAACCTCTCCACCCTCTGCTGTCCACACGCGGAGATGCCTAAACCTGCAGAGAGAAGATCTGTCTTTCACTCAGGGCTGCTTGAGGAGCTGTTACATATGACATGTGATATTGTTGTTTTATTATAGCTGAGACAGTTTTCTGTCTTTGACTGCTTTGGCATTAGAACTGTAGAGTTCAGATTTAAGTTTACACATGACTGGCACTCGGCTGTTTTCCAAGTGCGCTTTACCAGTTGTGCCCTTGATTTGGCAGAGCGCATTGAACAAGATGGAGATCTGAGGATACATGCAAGACCTCTGTGGGGGAAAGAAAGGCTGTAATAGGAAACTTGTGTTTGGTTGTGATGCAGTTCTGTCAGGCTGCGTGACATGTTACGTGAAGTCGTCAAGCTCTCCAGAAAGTTCAGCAGAGCAGACGGTTTTTGTTTCGTGGTGAATGCTGCTCCACTTGTTTGGTCTCCAGCTAATATCATGAGAGACTTAGAGCATCCATCTTTCTCTAAATGTAGAGCTTCTGTCTGGACAAGCCAGTAAAAGAACAAAGTTTGATTCATTAGTCATTCTGAAATAAGACGCAATGGAGGTTAGATGTTATGCAGTGTGATTTATAATAACATGCATTTGTGGTTCTTGGATGGATTTCAAAATGTGATTCCTCAAGAGAAGTTTTAGACGTCTGCACATCTTGGCAAACAAAGGACAAAAATATAATTCTTAATGTGTAAAATCAATATCTTATTGGTATAATAATGTTTTAGCAATGTGTGGATATGATCTTATTTAATTAAAAAGTTGTACAAGCGTTCCAGTCATGTCAGATATTAGTTTGTCTCTCCTTTATAATGTGTCTTCAGAGAAATCTCACACAGTTGGCAGTTTAAGAGTAAACTGTACTTGGCCTTCAAACACACATTCCTGCTGCTTTGTTTCCTCTGTGGTCCTCAAACCCACCCACTCAGGAACCAGACACTCTGAGTTCCCACAGGGCCGTCAGCCAAAGCAAACTGCAGAGAGGACATGTCTCTCTCTCTCTCTCTCTCTATCTCTCTCTCTCTAGTCATTCATTCATACACTCAGTAACTGAGTTCTGGTTATGAATTCAGATCTAAATTCTTTATGTTCTGTTTCACTCTAGGATGTAAATTTGAATAAACTGTATATATGATATAGTCAGATTGTAACAATTTGTTTTGCATTGTACTAGTTTAATGGTGATTTTAATGTTGAATTTAATCATTTAATACATTTTTTAATGTTTGTTGCTTTAGTGACGGCCTGCACTCATGTTTGGCATGAACAGTTTGTGTCTGATAATGATTTAAAAATGTCACGGAGAACATCGTGTTTTTTAGAAAGAAAATCTGATGTTTTGCACAAAGATTTTTTGACTGTTGACCTAGAAATAGTTCAAAAGCCTAAATGTTTCTTCTGAATTTACATCATAGAGTTTCTTTGTTTAAATATAAAAAAACTTTACTTTCAAAATTAAATGGCATTTAAAATCCCAGGTTTCAGATGTGAGGGTCTGTGATCACTGTACATGCCTTACTGTGTATTAATTTCATACTTTCATATAAAATCTGTAGCTGTTATGTCTTATATTACCAAATGACAAATCTGGATAGCAGCAGTACAGAACTGTTAGTTTATGTCAGTCTGTAGGTTTGAACACTGTCCAGATGTTCCTCACCATCGTGTGTGTGTGTGTGTGTGTGTCACGAGGTTGTGCGTTTGATGTGGTTCTAATCGAGGGCTGATTTTGTTGGGTGGCTGTAAGCTTGAATCGTGTTTTGACCCATCTGCTCTTTTAAACTGATAAAAATGAAAGAAGAGCTTCAAGTTACACAAGACAGGTGAGATTTATAATGAGATAATAGCCATACTTGCCCTACTTAAAAACCCCAGCTAACAATTATAGGTTGTAAGAATGTTTGCCTAACGTTTTCACTAAATTTAAATGTGTTCACTAAGGTTTTCCCTGTGGTGGAACAATCCAGCACAACATCGCCCCCTTGTGCCACATTACAGCCATTGACTCTCTGTCTCAAAGCTTCAGTATCTGAACTCTTTAAATAAAATTCACCACTGTGCTGTTTCTCACTAAAACCTCCACGTTTCTCATTCATTTCTCATTCATTTCTCATTCATTTCTCATTCAGCTCTTCTATGTTTTAAATCAGAATTTTGCTGATTTATCCTCATATTCACAGTCAGTCAGAATATTCAGAGAATGTTTAAATTCCTGGTCCTGGATTTGGTGTAAAACAGATGCAGGTCTGGGCAGGTTGTTTGTGTCTGATAAAACTAACACATCCCAGATCTCTCATACTGTAACCTGAGGAGGAGGGGATTACCCAGCTAACGTTCTCAGAACATTAGCTAAACATTCTGTCAGTTAACAAAAACTGGATATTTTAAACGTGCCTAGAACTTTCAAAATAACATCTTCAACATTTTTGTTACTTAATGGAAACGTTAGATAACATTTAGGCATTTAGCATTTTATTTTTTGTAAGTGCAGGGGCTCCCCGAGATGTTTTCTAAATACCTGCAGTATTTGTTTTTTGTTTGTTCTGAGTGTAAATTTGCAGTTTGCAGAGAGTTCGACATTTGCGTGTTCAGTGCTGGAGTTTAACACTCACAGTGTTTTATCATCTGTGTTTTCACAGACATACAGTCCCGTTCCTTCCAAAAGGTCCAGACATGAGCGTTCAACATCCCCATCAGTGGAGAAAGAGGAGCAAGCTGATTGGCTACAGTCTCTGGCCGCTCCTGCGAATAAGGTTTTTTTGATTGGCTCTTTTTTTCTGTATCACTATTTTTTTTTGTTTAACCAAATTTTTTAAATGAATATAAGGCTATTACTGTTCTTTTTCTTAGCATTGATTTTAATTATGTTTCATCATGTGGACAGAGATTTTAAAGCTTTGTGTGTTTTTCTCTGCTGTCGGATTTTAAACAGCTTCAGTTCGGGTCGGGTCAGGTCAGAACTTCTGCGTTCAGACTCTGGTCACCCAGAGTTTCTTCTGTTGAGACAGAAACTTCTGACCACATGTGTGGAAGGTACGTCATGTGACGCCATTGCGAAAAATAATACATTATGGATTAGCTTTTTAACATTATTATATATCAAAAATGTTATTCTTGTTAGTTGTTAAGGTGTTAGTAGAATGTTTTAAAAACGTTACAGAATTTAAAAAATGTTTGACTAATGCTCCTATAACCAATTAATAAAGTCAATGCAATATCTAAAAACTGGACATTTTGAACATTCCTAGAACATTTCAGTAATTACGATACATAACTTAATTAATCTTCCTTTTCATCCGACATTCAGATCTCTGGCTAAAGCACAAGACGACCTGACGGCACTGAATGTATCTCTGCCTGTCACTGCATTAAAACATCACAAGCAGCCGCCACATCACTTCTCTCACCTCAATGAAAAACACAACACAGGCCAGATAGAAAGAACAAGCCTGAGAAAGAGACGGACGTCTACAGACACACAGTCACAGCCGGTGGACAAAGTTTCTCTGCTCACATCAGCTGTCAGACTTCAGGAGAACGAAGACACAGAAATCCAGGCTGACAGCTGCGATGAAGGTAAACAGTCGATAGATTAGCCCTGCAGTTTATCTGCACATAAATAAATATAAATAAAATAAATTATTTTGTGTTTAGTAGATAGTGGAATAATGTGACTCATGTCAATTTGTTTGAAATGTTCTTTTGATTCCAGCTCCCCCCTCCCGTCCCCTGCCGTCACCTTTCTTTACCGGTGGAGCAGGAGTGATGTCTCACGGCCCTGCAGAGGTGCATGATGGGAAGGTGAGACCTCCGTGCTCTGAGCTGGAGGCCCTGCAGCAGAAGCTGTGCGCTGAGCTGAACTCTAAAGAGGCCAGAGAGAGATTTCTGCAGAACATCATCCACGTGAGAGTCAAGCAGGAGGAGAACCTCACAGCTGCTCTGCAGGCCAAACTCGGCCTCCAGCAGGTACACAAACTTCACGTGATTCAAACGTATCCTGTACAGATGAAGTGTTTGAGGTGTAGATTTCCTTAGCATGGACATGTATGCGTAGATGTCAACCATCAGACCCATCAACACAGACGCTAATGAGGCTTCTCTAAAAACTCTCAAACACATTTGAGGTGTCTTTAATGTTTATTACTGTTAACAGGAGCTGGAGTTTGTCAGGGTGACAAAGAAGGGCAGACTGAGAGAGGCCATCGAGGCAAAGCGGAACCTCAGGAAAGAGACCGAACGCCTCCGTGTGGAGTGTGAGAGGGAGGTGCGAGACGCCAGCGAGTCCTGCGGCAGACTGAAGAGAGAGCTGGACAGAGAGAGACAGACGCGTGTGTGCCATAAGAGCTGCGAGGCAAAACGCCTGAAGGCCAAATATTCCTCACAGGTGAGACTCTGAAAAATCCTGTTGCTATATTTCAATACCTAATTATTTACCTAAATCCAGGATGTAAAGAGATTTTCAACCAGCAAAACTAAAAATGTTTCTGGAGCAAACTGCCTACCCCGCTTTTAACACTGTGTCTTAATATATATACATTCTATACATTCTCTGCCTATATCAACATCTCTCACTCTGATATCAACATCTCTCATTCCTGAACGTCTGTCAGATTGAAGATCTTCACGTGAAGCTTCAACGAGCAGAAATGGAGCGTGAGCATCTGCGAGGAGATCTAGTGAAAGAGCGCGAGGCCGGACAGAACCTGGAGAAAGTCGTCCAAGAACTCAGAGAACAACTGGGTCACAAAGCAGAGATGGAGAAACACACAATGCCACAAACGTCACAAACGTGAGAAAGAGAAAAAGAAGTGAGAGATGAAGATGTGTCTTAAACATTTAGGAAACATTATATTTATATTAATGCAGACTTTAAAAATGATTTATTTTGAAAAACAAGCATATTACGCTGTACGCTTGCCAGCGAAAACTGTAACCAAAAAACAAACTCTGCAAAAGTTACTGGAGGACGTTTTGGTGGATTAGCGTGGTGTGATACTGACTCACCTTCCGTTAGCTTCTTAAGCTAATCAAAGAAATGTATTTTGTTATAAGCTATTTAATGTTTTTGTAAAGATACTTGAAAATATTTGGGAAACGTGTTTT
>JAZGTK010022545.1:0-10240 GCA_036877625.1 Ambastaia sidthimunki | reverse complement strand
ACAGTACAGTACAGTACAGTACAGTGCGTGTCTGACCTCTGTGTCACAGTACAGTACAGTACAGAACAGTGTGTGTCTGTCCTCTGTGTCACAGAACAGTACAGTACAGAACAGTGTGTGTCTTTCCTCTGTGTCACAGAACAGTACAGTGTGTGTCTGACCTCTGTGTCACAGAACAGTACAGTGTGTGTCTGACCTCTGTGTCACAGAACAGTACAGTGTGTGTCTGACCTCTGTGTCACAGTACAGTACAGTGTATGTCTGACCTCTGTGCCGTGCTGTCTGGTAGCCTGTGTGGCTAGACTCTTGATTTTCTCTCTGTACAGTACCGCGGCTCTGCTGTTGTATTTTGCGTTGGCTGCGCTGGTGTTACAGCCATGCTGGCTGAAAAAAGTGCTCTGCATAAAACAAGAGCCAGAGGTTATTACAGAGACATGCGTAAAAACACACAATCTGGAGAACACATCTGACCATGTTAATACTAAACCACCCAACACAGTTACAAAACTGTTCACTGTATAGAAGTCAGGAAAAAATGTCCATCAACATATAATGAAATCTGCAGCAAATAACACACACAAAGCATCTTTATCCTCAGTCCAAGTGAAACTACATTTAACAATTTAACTGAAGTCTTTTTAAAAACTGAATAAAAATGAATAATATAGGCTTCTGGTACATGAGTATCTAATTTGACACGTTGCAAGCGTCTTATTTGGTTTCCATGAAAGGCAAAAAGAAAGTTTGATCTGATGCACAGCCTTGAACATCAACACTGAAAGATAAACAACATTTTACATAAGACATGAAACACTCACCGCCCCGGCGTTCCCGCCCACCTGCATACAGCGCAGCTGGAACCAGGACCAGTTTGAGTCCAGTTCGGTTGATCTGCACAACAGCACAGAAAGGACTTCTAAACACACCATTTACCTAACACACACTAATGAAATGGACTTTATTAATGGACTTACATTGAAATACAAAAAATAAACCCATAAATTATTGCTTTATTTCTGCGTGGGTGTCACCATTTTGCAAGAAGCAAATGCGTTTTCTGGAGTTTTAACAAAAGCCTTCTTTTGCCATGTTGCTAATTCATGGCCAAATCTATTCGCACTTTCACAAAAATATTTTTATTCATGATGAATTATGATAACATTTGCAATTCTCTTA
The DNA here is from genome assembly GCA_036877625.1 of Ambastaia sidthimunki. NCBI lineage: Eukaryota > Metazoa > Chordata > Actinopteri > Cypriniformes > Botiidae > Ambastaia > Ambastaia sidthimunki. Next base: position 9,064 of record JAZGTK010022545.1, on the reverse strand, counting down.
AAATAGTATCATTTAAGCCAGCTCTTTCTTTCATTGATGTTATTATTAGTACCCACAATTTCAAGCTGGGGGGATAATGAGAAAGAGCATCTATGAATTATGATTATTATCATTTTTAACCCATGAGTGATGATGTAAGAATGTTTCGTTACAAGCTTCTATTAACTAACATTTATAAATGTCTTGAAATGACTTTATAGGCTCGTGTGTGATGTACCGGATGAAGGACAGATGAACTCCCAGAGATCTGTGTGTCCCCGAGCAGTCGATGCACAGAAACACACCGTATGTGACGCTCGCCCAGCTCGGGCTCTTCGCCGAGCAGTCGAAACAGGCCTTTAAAACACACAATTCATGTCTCGTTGAGAAAAGCATGAATGTTTTCAGAGTATGCTGGCTGGAGGTTTACTGCTTATTAGTTCTGTGCCAGAAAGAGAGACAGTCTTTCTCTTATTTTATATTTCCCTCTGTTACTTATTATTTTAGGCAGTAAGCATATTTCAATACATCATTATACACAGTAAAACATCAACCAAAAGCAAAATTACGAGAGTTTTACGGTGAAGAATTAATGGTGAATTTCTGTAAGCGTTGTTTAATGAGAAACATCTGCTTTTTCCCCTAAAAACACCAGCAAGAGCTGCCATATGTTTCATATCAAACATGCAACGTGTCAAATCTTCCTGCTTCCTGATAAAACATTCCCATCGGCCAGTGACACTCACCTTATTTGTTGGTATGGCTCGCAGACGCTTGAAAATAGCAGAAATGTCGTGTTTCGACGGTTCCGTCATGTTTACATCTGCTTTTAAGTCTCAAACTGAAGAAATAACGTCAAACACTGAAGCACCACCGCACTTCCTGAAACTGTTGCGTCACAGCCGAGCTCTGCCAAACTGCGCGCTGATTGGTGGGAAATACTTACTTTACAACACAATCACAGGATGGTGGGTTAGAAGTTGCTATGATGGTTTGAGAAACTTATTAGTTGGTGGTGTTTGCGAAGCAAAGCATCACTGTTACTCTCCGGCATACTTCTTCTGGACTAACTCCAGTACGTCACTCGTCCCGCACGGTTTGTCATAAACTCATGCGTGAGGGTCAAATCGACCGGTTTATTGAGGAGAGGTGGGCTGTCACTTTAATAAGTGATCGGGTGTATAATGTTTGTGGGTGAAAAATTCCATTGACTTAACGTTGGGCTGAATTTTGTGACGTCATATGGCATCAGATTGTCGTAGGAATTTTGGGGGTGAGCTCATCGCTCTGCTTAGCAAGCAGCAACAAATGGTGACACTACAACGTTATAGTTAATTTATTGAAACTCTTTATACTGTTTTTTACCTTTTAGACTAGTCTTTTTCAAGCCAACAAAGTTTGTTCACAATCCAGTGTGAACAATAGTTAGCAGAATGTTATTGATTTCATTTGACATGTATTTGTCAGTTATGGTTACCCATAACCGAAATGTGACCTCTGCATTTAACCCATCACTGGTGAGGAGTGAACACACACTGCAAGTCATGAACACACACACACTGGAGCAGTGGCAGCTGTCACTGCAGCACCCGGGGAGCAATCGGTGCCTTACTCAAGGGCACTTCAGTTGCTACCTGCCGGTGCTCGAACCAGCAACCTACTGATTACAAGCCCGACTTCTTTACCAGCAGACCACAACTAATTTCTTGTACACTCTGAAGTTTAAGACCACTGGGAAGTCACAGTTTTCATGATTTTCATGTTCTTTTCTTATTAGTGGTTTTGCAACTGCAAGCCAAGGACTTTAAGTGAAAATGTAAAATAAAACAATTATTTTCATACATCTGGTGTCACAGCCAAAATTTGAAAACCTGAAGATGCTCAAATCGTCCCAACGTGATTTAATAACCTTTCTCAGATCATGTAATCTAAGATTAAACAAGATTAACTTGAATATAGTTCAAAATTTAAAACATTTTTAGTTCCAGGTCTAATTTAGTTTAATTCTAGGGTTTGTGGTCTCAAGACTTTTAAACTCACTGTACATTTTTCTACTACTCAGCTATCTACTAACTTGTATTGCCTTTAATGTTCGTTGTATAGTGGCAAATAAAGGAAAACACGTAACAATTATGTTAAATAATTAAACAAATTTAAGTTAAATGTATTTATTGCCAAGTGGACAATATACAAAATGAAAAACTTAAAACAAATTGTTTGACCGAGTGTGTGAGGTTACAAAGCAAACCTGACGTCACTAACAGCAACATTTGTTCAATGTCTCAAGTTTTATTACAGCGCTGCTCAGGAGAAGCTTATGAGAAAATATCAGGGCAGATACACCTGCATGAGCACACTGACCTGAGCTCACGGCTTTTATACTCACCACACTGCCCACCAGAGAGACCAGATGGGTTAAGTGTTATATATAAACCATAAAACAATGCATTTATAAAACAAGATTCATATGCCACTATCTCTTTTTGAATTACAGCATTTGTGCACAGAAAAATGTCAAATATGGCACATACAAGAACAGTCTTCCATATTAAAACTAGAATTCAGAAATCCCATTAAGTATATATGCTTTGCATATGTAGATTATTGCTGTATACACGCTCAACCCTACACAGCTATTTAATTTCTTCACTTCTTTTGTGACTGATATTGAATATATGATTTTTTTTTACAAAACATTCAGACAACGGTAGCGCTAAAAGAGAGACATTGTTCTTGAAAGAAATAACAATGACTGACAAATGAAAATAAGATGGCAGCACAGTCAGCACCTTCCGAGGTCAGTTCCTGAAACACGTTCCATCGAAGAAGGTGAAGTCTGACATGCGTTGATTTGTCCTAATTGGATGCCAAACTAATTAAAAAAAGGGTTTAACTTTTTTGGCTTAATACAGAAGTATTAAATTATCCTGCTTCATTCAGTCAAAGACCTACAGTGTAAAGCAAATAAATGTAATAAAATCATTTAGACTGGTAAGATATCAGATTTTACATCTACCCCTCTAAAAACAAATAAGCATTCATAAAAACCTTTTAAAAAGCGGCCGTAAGCGACTCTGAACACTGCCTTTCTGCACCATCAATCTGCAGATTCCTGGCAAAAGATTTCCTTAGTTTAAGGAATGCCAAATGGCTGATGAATAGGATTTTTCTTTGTTGCTTTATAAAGACATGAATTATGAATGCTCTCGTTCATAGCGATGTTATTGGAACGTTATTGTTCCAAGTAAAAATATTCTACTGTGATTTTATTATAATAATTCGATGATAAGTGGAATGTAAGTGTTACTTGCTATAGTAAAGTGTTGATATAAAACTGCCCGCTAACACGAGGACTAAGTTAGCAGGTATCCCAGTCATGCTGATCTCAGACCTGTACAGATGTTGCAGGCTTTAGAGCGTGTGCAGGGCTAACTGGTCTTGGAAAAGCACAGGGCAGTTAATCAATCAGATGAGCTTTGCTATAAGGGCCGCTACAATCTTATGTCTACAGTCGTCCTCTTGTTTGATTCGCACTAAATGTCCTCTACATAATTGGCCGGATAGAGTCCAGTGGTTCCATCTGTCAGACGGCCTTTACACCAGCCCTGCTCGTCCTCCAAGCCCATCTTGATGAATTCCTCTCCTGAAAAAAAAGACAAAGAAAATTCAAATATTCAGCTGCTTAAACACGGTTTACAAGCCACATTAAGCAACGTGAAAACGTAGTAAAATAACTCGATTGAATAATAATCATACTACAGAATTTGTTTGGTGTCTGTATATTACAATGACGTTGCTCATGCAATCAGAATTAAAAATGATCAAATTTAGATTTTGCTTGTTTCAGCATGTGATAAGATTGTCAGAATATTTTCCTCTAGTTTAGTGGTTCTTAACTGGATCTTAAAATTGAACTGAAATGGCAATTCCAAAAGACCACTTGTACAGTCCTCAAAATGTATAGTTTGATTGTCTCTTTAGATAAAAGCTTCTGCCAGATACGTAACTGTAAATTATACAAAAATGTTGTTTCGTTTATTTCGCTTTCCCAGCTAAGACAAATGAGTATATCAACAGCTGTATTTCATTCTGTTCTCAATCAGAACAGATGAACTGAGTGTCACCTGCTTTAAAACTCAGCTCGTCCTGCTCCTGTCCCTCATAGTCGTACAGAGCCCGCACAGGGACGGACACGGCCTCAGGGGAAGACGGCTCGTCTTCAAACGGGTTGACGTTGACATTCGAGCTGGTGAACGGATTCACCGTGTCCTCATCAGACCAACCAGCAGATTTCTCCATGTTGCTGACGGTGAGAGGACAGGAAATAAGAGAGAATCGTACACAGTTTACACACCCCTTCCAGAATACACACAGTGTTTATCAAACTTTAGAGAGCTCTTAAAGTTGTAGCAATTTTAATGTATTTTTAATTTAAGACGACTCATTGTTAACATTTTCATGATCTGTCCTATTTGTTATATACACTATACAAATTCTGCAAGGGGTACGGTGTGTAATCTTCTAACACAGCTGTATGTTCATGACACCTTTAAAATAAAATCCAAAACTTGAAGGCGAAACAGACAACACATACCACCAGCGAAAGACAAACATGCCTGAAACAGCTCTGCAAACAAACACTACAGGAGTATGAATGCCTGCATTGTGTTAACTCAGAGCTTTGAGAGGCACAAGGTACATTGTTACAAAGCAGCTGTTCAAAAACAGTGAAAAACATCAGGGGATAGATACAGAAAAGAGAAATATTATATGGAGTATATGACATATGCAGTTATATGTAAAATATAGAAATTCTAGACAGTATTTAAGACAGATAATTATGTGAAATTATCTAAGCTAGTGTCAGCAGACTCCCTGCAAGCAAGCCAACAGTGCAACAGTGGCAAGGAACCAAAACTCCAGAGGATGAAAAGTGGAGAAAAAATAGTATGTTCCATGCATACTAATATTCAAGTATGCATGGAACATACAGATGACCAACAAAAAAAACGTATTCCACAATGCACTGTGCTGCACTTTACCTCTGACTGGATTTAAATATACAGTATTATATACAGTACGCATACTGGCGTTTGAAAAACATAAAACTATTGCTGCATGTCCTTCCAATGAAAGTGTAGTAGCAGTACACTGCATCCACTCACATGCAAGAGAATCCAGACGCATCCACATTTAATCTGTCAATGTGACACGTCACGCATACACAGAGATCCTCATCGCCTTGCTCAAAGATCTCATCTAAGTATGAAACACACAGCTGAGACAGTGTGAGGGTGTGTGTGCACTGATCAGCCATGCAGAACAACAAACAGCCACCTGAAGACCCAGAGCAGAGAGAGAGACACAGAGAAACAGACAGACAGAGATAGACACAGAGACAGAAAGAGAGAGAAGAAAAACAGGTGCTTGGGGCTTCACTGACGTTTTGGCAATAACTTCCTCTTTTCTGATATTGACTGGGCTGCTGTTGGGCTGCTGAACAGCCGGTTCTTCGTCCTCATCGTCGTCAAACGGGTTTAAGCACGGCGGCTCTGTGCTACTGGGCACAGTCAAACTAACAACAGAGACAGCACTGCATCACACACAGAGATCAGAGCGAACACTCGTGCTTTCATACGTTCAAAGAACGTTATTTACATCAGAAATATCTTCAAACCATCCAGGGACATTAGAAGCATACAGCAGTGTTTTACGCTCTGCTATTCATACACACACACATATAAATACTGCACATTATATACATTTACACACACACAGCAGTTTAGGGTCATATGCAGATGTGTTTCTTAAGGACAGTTCTGTGGTTTCAAATCTCATTGATACAACCATTAACATCTGAACAGTCAATGTCAGATCAGGCTTAAAGTAATGCAAAAATGTTTCTATTCTTCCTGTCGGTCACTGGAGGATCATACTGATCATTCGGTCTATATCGTTTCTTTGTTCTCGCACTTTAACAAATGATGTTTATACAAACAGAATGTACTGTAACAGCCATTCAGGAAGAAGCATCATTTACACAACTAAAGATAAATAGCTTTTATTTAAATTCTAAATGTATTATAATGCTTTAAATGATGTCAGATTTTGATTAACAATGTTACTGAAATATTTAGTATTTCAGTTGTTTTCTGCTGAGGTAAAACTAGTTGTTACCTGCTGCTGGTTTTAGAAAGCTGATCGCCGGTTTGACTGATTCCCGTCAGCATGACTCCATCAGTCTGTTTCCTCTTCGTTTCTCGCCGACTCAATGTTCGATTTAAATCCATGGAGCATTCCTACATCACAAACACACACACAGCAGCTCTCAAACAATCAGATCAATACATCTGCTGTCATTCTGAATGACTCAGAAATCATTCTGTCATGTTCAGCTTTGTTATTTATAACTTTGTTATTGGATCAATATTGATGCTCATAGCAGGTGCAGACATACTGTAGATAGACTGACTGTAGTAGCTGAACAAACGCATCAGATCACTTCAGTCAGGCCTAAATATCAGAAGTGATGAACAAATCAGATTAGCGCAGTATGAACCAAGTGTGCGTGTACCTCAAACTGAGGCCAGTTCATGGTCATACCGGGCCCATGGTTGAAGCGGAACCACTTGAGGTCTTCCTGTACGTCGGCACCTTGGATGGTGTCTTCTAGCGTGTGATACACGGTCTCGTAGCTGACGGGACAGATCAGAAGCGTCACATTCACATAAAAACAGCCACTGTGTGCACGTGGATTTGATGTTTCAGCATGTGAATTTGAAGCTTGTAGATTTGCATAAGAATTCTGGGTGAGTGTTTTTCTGTAAACCAGTTCCTGCACTGTCAGAAAAGGCCTCATTTCTCCCTTTATAAGACGCTGTTATCAGATAATTAAACCTTTGATACTTTGTTATAACAGTGTGTTGATTGATTACCATATTCATGTAACAAAATAACATCGAACCATGGTCAAAAAAGTGAAATGTTAAATGCGTAACATGTGTGTGTTCTCACTTGTGATTGGTGGAGAGGTTGAGGTGTTGTTTGATGCTGAGCAGAAGGTCTTTACAGAAGCTCAGTCTCTTTTCTTCAAACTGCTGCCACTGATCAAACACCTGCTCCATGTTCTCCATGTACTGAGGGGTCAACTTATCCAGCTCCTCCAGAGACTTTTCATAACGCTCCTTAGTCTAAAGCAACAGATGTTTCTCCTTTGAGTCATCACATCTACATGTGTACTGTAACTTTCAGTTCCCCAAACATCTGCCATTTTCCACTCCAATCATTACACAGAAACTGCAAAAACCACTAGTGCAGATATCATGACCATGACATCACAACCATGAGCTTATTAACATATGACCACCCACTTTTATATCAACACATGCTTGGTTTTTAGCAACCTGACCCTTGCTGATGACCAACAGAGGGAAATATAACAGTAAAAAAGATTAGCCAATCAAATAAAAAGGTCATTTACATATACAGGCCTTAAAGGTGCTGTAGCAGAAATAGCCAGTTTAATTGTTGCATTACTATGATGGCTTGAATGATATTATAGGAGTAACAGAAGTGCTTGCTTACATCTAAGTTATTTTGATCTGTGTGTGTGAGGGCCGACAGCACACAAACACACCTTGTGAACTTCCTGCTGGCACTTCTCCACTTTCTCCTGAAGTTTCCTCTGGGCCTCTGGGTTGTTATTGTCAAGTTTACTTGAATTCTCTCGGCTGGTGGCAGTTTTCTCCTCCTTGCAGGTGATGTGATAAGCTTTCTTTAATATGTCCACCTGCCACACAACCACAACCATCCGTATGCTAGAAAACCCATCCCAATTTCCATACTTGCATACTGCTGCTGAGCAAGTAAAGTACATAGTGTGCTGTGATAGTCAAGTGTGCATTAAAATTGTATCGAGAGATTAATGTCAACACTGCTGCTCCATCACGGTGGCGTCTTAATTCGGATAACATCACTGCAAATGATCGTCAATGTGCCACAAAATCATATAACACGGTAACATGCATTTTATCGTGTCTCTTAGACAAACACAAACATTACGGTAACTCAATATTTACCAGGAGAACAGGTGACAAATTATAGTAGGCATCTTACAGTAGACAGCCCAAGAAAATTAAATTTAACGTTATTTATGAAGACCAAGAGTTTACATCTACAGAACAGTAATACAGTTTAATTCTGCCATGAGATAAATTCTGAATGCATTTTATTAAAACATTTAATTTTCTAACTGGTAATCTGTCCTCTGTAAAGCTGCTTTGGAACTAAATTCATTGTGAAATCGCTATACGAATAAATTTGAAGTGAACAAACAATAATTAATAGAGAAAAGATAAATTGTTAATGTAACACAGTATAAGTTAATACAAGTTTAAAACGTTTCCGATAATGCGGCAATATTTTCTTTGAGCAATGGCCATATAAAATACCACAGCTCAACAAACTGCTTGTTTTGATCGTTTATGTCTGCAATGTACATATACTTGCATTTGTATATATTTGTATACTTGTATATACTTGCATTTCTTCAGTCACATAATCCTAGTATCAGAAATAATGATGCTAGCTGCTAAATATCAACACAAAATTAAACTTAATACTTCTTGTGTGACTGTGTGGCATGTGTCTAAGGTCAAGCCCAAACCTCTTTGAGTTTTTTGGCCCAGGGTTTCTGGGCTTTACGAAAACCATCTTCTGCCTCCTTGGTCTCCTTGAAGCCTCCTATCATCTGCTTGTGGTAGGTGTCCTTCTGCCAGTTCTTCACTTTTTCAAAGTCCTCGCCCATCAGAGCAGCTTTGACTTCCATATGCAGGTCACTGACTTTCTCTGCCTCGGTCATGAGAGCACACCACGCTCGCTCCACCGTTCCATACTGAGGACCTACAGGAGCCATTGCAGAGAGAAGAATAAACTTGCAACATGCTTAAATAAACTGCAAGATAAACTCTCATCTGCAACTGGCTGACAGACAAGCTCAAATAATGCTAATAGTCCTACAGCATCTAGAAATTTAGCACAAATCTAGCTTTTGTAATGTCCAGCCTCTTTTTTGTCTCAGTTCTCT
>JAZGTK010022542.1:0-10240 GCA_036877625.1 Ambastaia sidthimunki | reverse complement strand
GAGTTTTTGTGGATTTAGGACTATAACTGTTTATTCATTGTCTTTGTGAGCTTCCATAGCCACCTATGACAATAACTAAATACAAAAACTTTAAGTGGTAATGATGTCATCCAGAAATGACATAAAACATTAAGTCGTTATGACTAAACTCTGTTATCAGATGTAAGAATATTATTTGAGAAGCAAACAGGATGGCTTGTGGTTGAGAATAGGAAATACCCTGCTGACTCAGACTGTAGCTATGTTTGATGTTTAGCTATCCTGTTGGTATAAGGGTCATTCCTGTTACACTTTACCTATTGAACCCTTTAACTTTTAAAAACTAAGAATATTTGTGTTGTAATTTAAGGAAGTATTTTCACCAAATGGTTTTCCCGGACTTTCAGATAGGCCTATATGCTTCGTAACACTTAATTTTTATTATTATTATTTTGTTTTTGATTTTATCATTTCTGTAATGTTGTCAAACAAGAATAGTGTGATATACTTTAGGAATGTAATTTCCATCATTAAAAATAATTTAATGTAGTTTAATATTGTGGCCAATCTATTAAGATATATTTCAACCTATATTAAAAAAACAGGGCATAATAAAAATGATTGCATGATTTCTGGGTTTTAATTGATTGGATGACCTTAAGTTAATCTTTCATTGTAACGAAAACTTGATATAATTATATGTGCTTGTTTCAGAAAATGGTTTCTGGGTTTTAAACCAGCACCCTTTAAATGAGATTGAATGCTAAAATAATAGATCATAAACTCTAAATTCTCTCTAAATTCATGCATCTTCAACCACATATGCCAAGACATACTGTACCTGTTATCGTGTTTCCTCCCCCATACACGTCATATAATTATTTGAATGCCAGTAATGTCCACACTGTTTATGTCTTTATTTGCAACTGAATGTTGGCTATATTTGTGCAATGCCAAGTCCAATTTATCAATTTAGAAATGACTAAGCCAGGGGTTGAGCCAGGACATGTGAAATGTAGACCGGAATCAGTAAATCCTCCAGACATCCCAAACCACTGACAACACACCCTGACTGAAGATGCTGTGGAATGTCATTCATATGGTCCTGATTTCTCTGACCACCACCATCATAAAAAGACAGGAGGAAAGGATGAGGGCTAAGCTGCAGAAACATACTAATGGCATTAACACATCTGGTTACTTGCTTGAACAAAAGCTCACAACAAACTCTATGAGTTATGCACAGGTTAAACATTTTCTAAATTTTCCCCTTCCACTGATACTGAAACATGTGCAGAATAAATACAGATACATAGATATGAAATGAATTAGCACTGACCACACACATGCAAACATATTCGTAGAAACATAATCACTGTGTAGCCTACACACACCTACTTGCATGTACTGTATGCACATACAGACATGGCTAAATACAGAAAATGTTGATGTGACAGCTGCATTGTAAAAATGTTTTATCAGTTAATCCAAATAAATTTGTAAATAAGTCAATTAATCTATCAAGTCAAAAATATTATTTAGCATGACTAAACTTGACTACATTATTATAATATAAACTAGTAATATCAGGTTAAATTGCTCCTTAAGGTAAAATCTGTGAATTTTCAATTTTTACAATGCAATAGTTAGTTAGTTAATGTTATTTAATCTAATGCATTGATAATGCATATATATGTATGCAACATTTAATGTTAAAAAACCCATACATAGTCAAATATGTATATACTTCCATTAGTCAAGATGCTATAAAGATTTTTTTATTATTAGTTTATGTTAATGCTTTATTTAATGTTTTATTTGTTGTAAAACTGTAACAAAGTCATATTTAGTCATATTATGTAATATTTTCAATAAAACTAGTAAATTTAAATGATACCACATAAAGCTTTTTTAGGCTTTGTTACCATATTTCTAGTTTGGCCTTTTTCTTAGTTAAACTAGGGCAGTAAAAATGTGAGTGCGTCACATGTCAGGTTTGATACGATCTCTTTAAATGTCAGACCTACATTTGGAAATTATGTGTATGGTAAGAAGCATCATCTCTGTACACAGCGAGGTTCACGTAAGTTTCATTCTTATTACCTTACTGTTGTGTAGGATCTGGCCTCCCCAGAGCTACTGTAAGTTATCAACAATTAATTGTAAAAATAGACTAATGCTGATAAAGCTTTGGAATATAGTGACATCACTCAGTCTAACTATTTTGAAAAAATTTGCTTTAGCTAAATAAATGTTACAGTAACATTGTATTGTTTTTATAAAATTATAAACAATTTTTTATGAGAACTAACAAAGCTATTTTTATATTTGAACTGTTTTGCATGTTGTTTAAGATGAGATGCATGCTGAACATTAAAGCTCTTCAAACAACAACAAGACACACAAGGGGAAAGAAATGTGATGATACCACAAGACTATTGGCAATGATCATTTAGCACAGAAGTTAGTATCGATGTGGAACATTTGCTTACAAATGTTATTTTCTAAACGCACAGGAAACAGTACAAAGTGAGAGGGGGTTGTTAAACTGTCATCTGCCTCAAAAAGTCCAGCTTTAAATGAAGTTTTCTGTGTAAGTGGCAGATTACTTCAATATATGCCCCAACAATAGAATAATTCTTTATTTCTTTCAAAAGATACTTCCCCTCTTTCCTTAAAGATGTAAGAGTTTTTAACCCATAACAATACTGTATCTAGGAGACACTCTTTACAAGAGATTCCTTATGTTTTAATATCATTTTCACATCTTTGCATTTATTGAGTGGATTGTCTGTGAAAAAAAGGATTAAGAAATTTAAAGCAATCAAAAACCAGCTCAGAATTTGTCAGTCTAAATTACCTTTGTATATTAAAAATTGTCTTCAATATAAAAAATTTAAACTTTTGTTAGACTAAAAGTAGGAATCTTGTGGAAAAACAGCTTCCCAAAATATTCCCTCATCATAGTGGTCTGACTGGCAAATTACGAGCATTCAGCTGGACCACATATAAATATTTCTCTTTTTTTAAAAACACAGACATGTATGTTTTGGGGTATATGGGTCAGTGTATATTTTCCAAACTCATGAGAAGAGTCACAAATCCCTGGTAAAGGCTTGTTACTAATCTTTTCATGATTTCATATTTATATGGCATTAAAATAGTCTCACATCAGACTGATATGTTTGCAGACATTTTAAACAGACAATCCAAGTCTCTTTGAGAAAGCTCAGAATCTGCATATGTCTCTGTGGTTAGCTAGCATAATATCGATTTGGTATCATTATGGTACTCGCTGCAGAGAGGCAAACAAAAGCATCTGTTTGTCATTACACACAGGCTGGGTAATGAACTCTATGACAGAAGCACAACTCATAAGATCTAAACATGAAACACTGGGGCTGTAACATTTAACGCCAATTTATAATTGTACAATTTGCAATTAAAATTGAACTTGTAAGTTAAGCATAAAATGAAACAGTAAAGTAACAGTAGGTTATTGTCTTGGAAAAATTGTGAGATTGTTATGTTTTTTGATCATATACAACAAAGATGTATTCCTTTTTTATTTTAAATGTTGATGATCATCATAGGTCAGTTTTTCTTCACTGTGACAAATGTGTGTGTGTAAAAGCAAGAAAAAGTAACAAAGAAAAAAATTAAAAAGAAAAAAAACAGATGGAAGAGAAAGAAATTTCAAGACCCTATTCACATTGTGTGGAATATTTTATACTTCAACACAATTCTTAAAAACTCATTGAGAGGTTCAGTAAGCAGAGACTGAAACCTAAATGTGTCTCAGCGACCGCATAAATGCAAAGTGTCACGCTCTTGCATTTTCAGGTATCACAGACCTATAAACAAGCAATTAGCCATTTCTCACTCAAAGTCAAATAAAGTAAAGCCAAGACACCTCTGCCAAGTTTCCTCAGCAGACCACAGTACAGCCCTTGAAATCCTAGAGCAAACGTTACAGGATGCTCGGAACGCTCAGGTCATGGGAACGTTCTGTATTCCACCTTCAAACCCCCACCCACATCCACTCACGCCTGAACAAAACTTTGCCAAAAGAGGTATTCATTTAACCATGTGTCTTTCAACAATCATTCTTTCCACTGTGGGAGTGATTGACTCTCTCTACTTTCAGGTCCAGTGGATGCTCTTTTGCCTATAATTCAAAATGATTGATAGACGGCTGCAATTCAAATGTTTTGGAACTGTTTACAGACATGTAGCACTGTCATTAACCAGATGTCTACAGTAAATACCAGACAGCTCTTCATCACGCCAGATGAATAATGTGAATGAATAATGAATGTTTGATGAATTAAAGTAAAACATCTGTGTGTGTAATGAATGTTCTTCTCCTCCCTGTCCCCCATTTATTATGGAACATCAGGGGATGATTTTTTTTTTACCATTGAGCATGGCCGTATTTATATAACTTCCTATGGGAATAGCTTGTTATTTTACAAGGCAGAGGATTTCAAACAAAATCACCAAATAAAATGTTCAAAACATTTAACACACATGATGTGTTTTTGGCACTTCTGTTGATGAACAAGTTTTTTTCTTTTTTTTACACCATACAAACTTTTAATCCGGTTGCCATGCAAGTCATATTTTATTTATATTTTATGCAGCCAGGGTTTTTGTGTGCTTTAGTGAAAAAACATCAAGACTCCACTGAGAAATGATAAGGGTCTTTCCTCAGCTCTCACTAAATTATAGCAGTGACAAATTAAAACCCCAAACCCCTATAATCATATTTTGTCTTCATCTGCTCACTGTCATGTCCAAGCAACTTAGTATCCTTCCTTCTCCTATAAAAAGGCAGAATGTTTTATTGTTATTGTTTATTGTTATTCATACAGACAATCTGTTCAATTTATAAAAGAAGGTAGATTTATGCTGCCAGGTTCCATAAAGAACAAGAAATAACCAAATAAGTTCTCCAAATCCACATCTCCAATCCATAGTTCTCAAATCTCTTCTGTGTATTTGCAAATAGCTACATTATATAGGCTGAGAGGGAGGACGAGGGGGCAGAGCAAATTAAGATGTTTTCTTGAATTATGAATACAATGCAACTTGTCCTATTGTAGTGAGCTAAATTATTTTTAATTACTATATTTGAAAACCAAGAAGCCCCATTTGGCACAAGTGTTGCCAAATGGGCACAAATAAATGTTGTGGCACAAATAAATGTTGTGGCACAAATAAATGTTGTGGCACAAATAAATGTTGTGGCACAAATAAATGTTGTGGCACAAATAAATGTTGTAAATAAACACAATATTTCAAAACTTTGAGAACGATTATCTCAGGGGTTTCAGTTTTGTTTTATTATACACATTAAGCAGCTTGAACATTCTGCCTAACACCCCCCTTTGGTGTTTTACAGATGAAAGAAATGGATTTGACATTGAAATAATGATACAATTTTTATATTTACTTGCTGACAGAACACGCTTTTGAAAAAGGTTGTGCTGAGGTAAAAACTGAAGCTAAACAACCCAGCTACAATGGACATGGTGGAACTAACATCACTTAATGAGAAAGATTTGGTATGTCCTCATGTGACATTTAAAACATATGAGAACATCTTCTTAGAGACCCCAGGACCACAATGAAATGCTGTATTCTCAAACCAACTTTTTGATGGGAACAAAAGTGACAGGCATTGAAATTACAGAAAATCTTGCCCTAACTAGATGAGGAATAAACAGGAGTATCTGTATTTAAACAGGAGTCATTTCACACCGGTGGTCCTGTTTGGCTGTCCCTTATGATTCAGACAATCACAGTGTACAGGGCACAAAGCTAAACAGTGGTCTGCTTCTGCAGGAGCCTATGATAGTCTTTCATATTAGTTTAGTTGGTGGTTGCTCTGATGGTTTGGGTAAGGTGGGTAACTAAACTCTCAAATTGATTTCAACTGACTCCTCATCTCCAGACATTACTAATTTCACATGGCACCATGCATCAGACAGCATGTGGGCGGATTCATTTATCTGAAAAGAATTAAACCACCCAGCTAGAAAAACCAGCTCAAATCTGGTAGACCAGCAGACCAGCATAGCCATGTTTTTTGACAAGCTTGGCCTTACTTGTAGATAGTTGACCAAGACAATCTTGCAGGTGGTTAAACAGCCTGGATACACGCACACCCTCACCCCATTGCTTATGTGAGTTACTGTAACTGTATGCTGGTCTTTTCTGCAAAAATCAAGCTTGCTTTCAGCCTAAAAATTGTTCAACTTAAAAAAACACATAATCCCGTCCCAAACTCACACCTTTGTTTTAGCCAATTTTGCTGCATCTGGCCAGTCAGAAAGCTCAAATAAACAGAGAAAAGGTTTAATACTTCCACAGAGCAACTCAGTTTACACTTTTCTGAGAAATCATTCTACAATTGGCCTGCAAAATGGTTATAGCTGGCTAATTCTACCAATATTAAATTATAATATTCACATATCATCATGTACAATAGACAAAGATCTAGGTGTCACATCTGATATTCACAACAGACTGTAGCCTTATTTTCATTTGCCAAAAATTAACTATTGTGTCTGCCCTGAGTAATGGCTGGACTACAATGCATAACTATTAAAAACTGATAAACTTTGGCTTTATAAATGGCTACAGAAAAACTGGAAATGAAACATTATACAAATTAGAATCAGACATAACCCGACTGTTAAGTCGTTCTAAACTAACTAAAAAAGACATGACCTCCAGATGCTAAGCTTATTCACCATTTCCTCTTGAGCTTTATGACCCAGCATGCTTAATTTTTATTAGCTGATCAGTGTATTACTTATTTTATTATATTACATACTTGTGTTGAGGGGCATGTATGAGATTTCTAAAATATTCTACAATGTTGGCTCAAAATTTCAAACATGTTTAATATTCTCTGACTATATTAAAAGTTGAAAGTCAACTTCTAACTACAAGGCTAAAGTCTTGTAGTTTAATCTTTACTGTATGTTTGTAATGCAACACCATACTGTCACAAACACATGTAATCCAATAAGTCAGTATAATATGGTTACCGTATTTGAAAGCATGATCACATGACTGCTGAGTAGAAGTGGCAGACATATGGCTTCTGAGAAAATCATTAGATATTAATCTCAGAAGTCACCTAATTACCTCAGGAATCAGCAGACAGACTGTAAACATAGACAAGATGATATTTCCCTCCATTAGTCCAAAGCATGAGGGTGTAGCAAGACATGAGTGGATTAAGTGACTCTCCTCATTAAATGACTGGGTTGTTGTGAGGCTGTTGTGTGGTATGTCTGCTATAACTTGGCCAAAGAAGGGTGTCTAAGAAAAGAAGAAACTTTTTCAAATTGAATTTAAATGCATGGTTAAAGTTCATAGAAATGTAACTTTTTCTACAAATGTTTTGTCTTAAAGGAATAGTTTAAAACAACTGAAAATTTGTTCATCATTTACTCATCCTTATGCCATTCTAGGTGTACCTCCAAAATTTCTGTTGTTTGTTAATCTGTTGTATAAAAGCCTAAACCTACCTGTTCTGTTTCTTTGTCATGATGATTTCCAACCTGTTATGCCCTGTTAACCTGTTATTTTTGTCTTCAATCCTTAAAAAAATAGCAAAATAAATTTTAATTAATGGATTGTAAGCATGCTCATTATGGAAAAGATAATCTGGTTAATTGTCGGTATAAATTGCAATGTATGTCTTTGACTTGAAGTTAAAAAAAGCATGTCATTGTGGTATACTCTAGTAGTGTATCTACAGGAACCACAGTCATGTTTTAAATGTAACCTAATATGCATAATCAATTCTTGCTTGTTTTTTAAGATTTATTTTATTGCCGTGCACTTTTGTGCACATTTAAAGACAAAAACTTTTTCCATACAAACTGCTGATAGGTGATTTTTACTTTCTGTCAACCTTACAAACAAAACTATAATTAATAAAACCCTTAACATATGCTGTAGTGAAACAGGATCTGTTTACATGCCACCAATGTCTATGCCCAGTTAATGTTATCCTTGCCAGAGTAGTGCATGTTTAAATCAGAGCTGCATGATTGCTGCATTAAATAAAATGCCTGGCTTTGACCCCTACTGTATGCTATGAGTGTTAAATCACCAGTTAAACCCTTCTTGTAGAAAAAGTTGCTTTTTATTAATTCATACATTTTTTTTGCCCCACAATTCTGAAAAGACTGTCCTTTATGTCATTTATTTTGCTATACTTTTGGGTTCTATAAATTATCAGTGGCTATTCAGTGGAAAAATATATAAAATACAGTAGAGTTAGACCATTTGGCCATTAAAGACCACAGTTGCTTAAAATTGGGTTTTACGCAACAGCAAGAAACACTGAATCTGACTGTTGTGAAAAAAGCCTGACTGTCTGCGGGTCAAAGGTCACCCCTCGGCTCCTGAAATGATTTCACTGTGAATAAACTGGAATACTGTTGGTTTTTTAGATGCATCATTGAGGACAGAAGACCACAGCATGGTCAGGGCTTTGTCCTTCTAAATTAAGTCACTGAGTTTATTTGGTGGAATGTTTTTGGAAAACCGAAGAGACCTCGTTTGGGTTCCATCTAGTATGTGTATTATTTTCATCTCTGCTGCAGCAGTTGTAGCAGCCTCCATATTTTGGAGCAATACAATTTTTTTATTATAAGCCATTGGTCATAACAGCTAATACTTTTTATGGAGAAAATGTAAGTGGTGCTTGCCTGTACAAAACTTTTTACCAGGCTGTTACTTCAGGTTGATATTGGTGTTTGGAGTGATGGTTAACATGTCCCTATGTGGTTGTTAGGGTGTTATGGGTGGTTACTGGCCCAGGCCTACAAATATTTTTTGTCCCATGATCCGATTTGTGAATCTACAAGATTGAAGGTTTTATTCATGTCTGAATTACAAATGATTTGGAATGAATTGCATTATAAAGAGGTAACAGGTAAGATTAGGTTGAAGATTGATCCAACAGATTTTGTTAATCTTTGTTGTGGCATTTCATTCGGCCCTGTATGTTAAACAGCGTATTGATGGTTTTCAACATAGGCTTCTCATCCACAGGTGGGAGGACAAAGGAAGTCACACAAGTTCAAGTGACACAAAGGCCTGGGGCAGAGGAAGTTCATCATGGCATGTAGCTCAGATCTTGTCTTACCCATGGAGGCAAGAAAAAGAGTCACAGGAGGGCGATTTTCCAGAGCAGGCTGTTACCAGTCTGTGTGTATTAGAGTTTTTAAGCAGGCAAAGGTGGTGCTTTTTCTATAGTCTTGGGTTTTGTGCCAATGCCAGACCAGAGAAAGCAAATATTTTGTTAGTCTTGCAACTGCGCAGGTTTCATGTAGAGTGACTTAAGGTTGGAAAAAAGCCAAGCCTCAGTGGGGAAACGGTCAAGATAAAAAACACTCCAGGAAAACAATATTGTCCATAATTAGAGTGTTAAATCACCAAGACTGCGAGGACTTTAACGTTGTCAGCTCCCTGGTCTACTCCTCACTTAAGGTCCAGTCAGGACAGAGAAAGGCCATCATAAAGTAATAAAAAGAGTAAGAGAACTCCTGAGTAAGAGAACAGAGTAAGAACTCAGAACTGTATCTGAATATTTCTCAATAACCATGTCATGGCAGTTAGACCACCATGGTGACAGATTTTCAGCCTGTGTGCTGTGTTTTGGCTTCACACACTCACAAAAGCTTTAACATGTGGGATAAAATCTGTCACATCATCATATTTGACACAATTTGCAAGCTGTGTCTTTGGCAGTTTTATAGCTTAGATGTTTTTTATAGCTCAGGAGACTTAATGGAGTTCTCAGTCAGGTCTCATTTAAGTATTACATTTCTCTCAGATGTTCCTCATAAAGATTCCTTAGGAGATTTTAAAAAACAGAAGACACAAAGGACAATTGTTGCCATATGTTAAGTCTTGGAAGAATATGATGTTTTGACTTTTGTTTGCTCAATTTAATTACCTTGTTCAATCTCTGAAAGGTTTGAGAAAATGTTGAGTTGTCTTCTGAAACTCTACATGGAGTCCAAACTGAGAAAAATCTGAGATGCAGGTGACAATTCTCAATATGTGCGCCATTTAATTTCTTTTATCGAGAAACACTTGAGGAAAAATTAGAAAGTTCCTATTATCAGTTTTTTATCCTTTGAGATCATATATTTGGATAAAAGACTTTTGGAAAAAGTCTTACATTTAATATATATTATATTTTATATCATTATATATAATAAATATA
>JAZGTK010022541.1:0-10240 GCA_036877625.1 Ambastaia sidthimunki | reverse complement strand
AATTCTCTTTCATTTTGCTTTTATGATGCAAGAAAAGATTTTTTTATGCGAGTTAATGATGTAAATGTGGGAGAAACTGTTTCTTCTTGAGAAGGATGTTGTGCCCAACCTAATTATTGTTTATAATTTTTCATAGCAAGCTTTGCTGCAATTGTTTAGTCTAAATTACATATTTCATCAGTCTACAAAGATCTGATGAGGGTTTGTTTTAGTTTTTGAAAGGGTAGTTTACCTTAAATGAAAATTCTGTTATCGTTTATTAACCCTACGGTTGTTCTAAACTCGTGACCTTCCATCTAGTTTGCAGAAAGCATGGCATTGTAATGAACAGAGACCAGAACTTTCAATCTTCAGAAAGGATGCAAAAACACCACAAACAGCATCATTAAAGTGGACCGGATGACTCATCTCTGCAGTTTCTTTGAAGAGATCTGACTCAAAAAAACTGTTCAACTTACACAAGTCATATGGACCAATTTTATGATTTTTATGCTGTCCTTTTGTCATTTCGGAGCATGACAGGCCTCAGTCTCCATTTACTTTCATAATGAGGTAAAAAGTGGCCAGAATGTTTTCAAAAATTCACCTTTTATGTTAGTCATGCTTGGAACAACATGTGATTTTGTAAATAATGAAATAACTTTCATTTCTGAATGAACTCTTAAGTATTGCTTGTCTAAAACACAGGGTCAAGAATGTGATTGTGTTTTGCTGTGATTTTAAACAATGCTTTGGTTTGTTGATAGGGAAAGAAAGTAGCAGTTATTCCGTTTTAAAGGTTTCTTTGATCATTGTTCTGTGATCAGAATCAGTTATAGTGGTTATTGAAAACTGGACAAAAAGTCAATATCTTCTTTAAATGCTTGCTGCTTTATGCTATCTTAAGATTGGATTTCTTAAAGAAACAGGACATGGTTTAAAACAAGCCTGATATTTTTTCATGTCTCAAAAGCCATTGAGACACATTACTTCAGTTCTGAAGATACCTATAAGCTACTATATGCACAGCACCAGTGCATGATAAACATTTGTGAGAATGTTTGTGGATTTTTCAGACCTGCTCATTTGATATGTGTTTGCATGATCTAAAGGAAGCTGTTCATGGAGGAATAAAAAAAAATATTAGACATTTTTTAAGGAGAAATTTTAAGGAGAAAACTGGTAGCAAGTCTGATCAGCAGCTACAGAAAAAGTTACTGCCAAAGAAATTTCTCAAAATTAACACAAAAATTCAGGTAATTTTAAGGTAATTTTGTTGTCAGGTAATTTTTTATTATTTCTTAAAAATCATTTAAAAAGCACTATTGGAAAAAAACTATAAATACTAAAATATACTACAAATACTAAAAAACTTAAAATACGAAATACCAAAAGCTAAAAAACTAAAAAGTATTTAAAAAAAAAAAGAAAACACAATTTTCTTGTGGACACTCAGGCCTAATGACTTAAAATGTTAATTCTCGACAGAGTTTTAGGACTACAAGCAGTATATCTTCAGCATCAAGAAAGTTACATAGCATGTAGCTTTAGCGTTTCGCCCTTCTCTGCTTAGCAATGGTGATTTTTGTGTACCGGTATTTGTTAGCGCAGACGCGCCACAACAGTGGCCGTTGCGCTTTTAGCCCACATTACCTCATAACACCCAGGGGCCTGTTATGGCCCTTACATAAGCAGAGAAGCTCAAAGGAAAGAACGTTTGAGACGCAGGTGTGTGTACGTTGGAGCATGAGGCTAATGGTAGCCTGTGGAATAGGGATGTCTGGGTAAAATGGCAACATTCCATGAAACAACTCCAAACAGCACCCCTGCGGAACGTCGGAATGGAACAGCCTGTCGCCACGGCAAAAAAGACAGCTTCTAAAAGCCCCCAAATAAAAAAAACGCCCCAGCAAATGTCCATTTAAATCATGTCATCACTTCTGCACCCGGCTGTAAATATTGAGTGAGCAAAGCTCAGACAGACGTTAAGGCAATAAAGCTTCTCCGATTTTCGAAAACAAGAGTTGCTAGTCACTGATGGTTTTGTCATGGCTCGAATTTGTAGCCACTTCTTTCTCATTACCTGCGCAGTGCCAGAAGGCAGGTGTAAAATTGATTAGAACTGTATTTTGCAGACTACGGGCCCGTGTTCTTTCAAAGCCGAGTTATGATTTCACACAGATGTAATGTTGAAGTGATGATTTAATTTTACTGAGACTTTATGCCTTCGTAAAGACGTGTCGGCCGTAAAACGATTGTCACCATTGCACAATGTGATTGAAATGTAATGTAATTATAGCGCGACACGCTATTGCTAGTGCAGACACAATTTCATTTGTGAAAAGAACAGAGAATGCCAAGATTATTTTTATCACTGTAATGAGGAACAAACGTCTAGTTTAGAAAACAACGGCTTTACTATTACTACTGCTTATACTTCGAATAGAAAACTGTAAAGTGTTAAAATTTAGCCCGTAACTTGTGCCAAATCTTTTCTGCTACATATCTCAGATCATGTACAATTTTTGTTAAGTAAAAATGTACTGTTATTTTTCCAGGCAACCAAATTTTTTATTTGATGGGAAAAATAATAAAAAAGATATCATTAAGGGCTGTTTTGGCTTTTGACTGAGCAACCACACAGAAACTCCCCAGAGCATCTTAGCAACTGCATAGCAACACCATGGCAACCACCCCGGCAATGAGTTTTGTACAGGAAAGCAAAAAATGAAAAATATAATGGCTGGTTTGTGGCTGTAGAACTTCAGTTAATCTTCAATGAACAACTATGACAGCGATCAGATTTTTCAATTAAATTGCTATTAATCAATCCTTTTTATTTATTTATTTATTTTTTTAAAAAACACACTTGGTATGTGTTGGTAAGTTGAATACTTTCCCAACATACACAGAAGAAGAAATAAATGCTTGGTCAGCCCTGCTTTGGTAGCGCGTTCCGCGGTTTGGAATAAAACACGGTACAGACCAACTGCTAGCTGAGCAGGAGGCTTGCCTTCAGGCACCCATCCGCCTGCTCCTTACCCATGGGCAATGGCGATGGCAACTTCCCTCCAGCCCTGGACCCCATCCACTTTCACTCTTTCTCTGTCCGTCACACGTGCCCGCGGTAGAAACCTGGCAAAGCGCGGCGTGCCTCACCGCGGAAGATTTATACCTGGAGCTTGACCCAGTTCTGTTTGCATCTATATTAGTGAGGACAGAGGGTTGGGTATAGGGAGAGGAAAAGGTCACAGAGAGCCCAGGTACTTCACTGATGTATCAAGATGATGGAGCTGGCTAATTTAGTTAGCAACAGTTGTCTCCTCCGCTGCCACAGATGGTCTGCAGTCGCCACTGCTCAAGGCAAAGGTTTAAAAACGAACACTTGAACCGAGGAATCAACGAACAGAGCCCCTTACATGAGACGCACTTTCAGATGTTGTTTTTCTAGCAGCTGTGTGTAAAATGGCTTCGGTTAGCGGAGCTACAAAGCTACGTCCAAAGAAAGCTTCTGATCTGTGACACTATGTGGCAAATTTGTCATTGCTATTGTATTGGCTGGAAAGTCGCATTCAAGTTATTCTAAATTAAAAGGATTTGCGTCCTTTTAATTCATGTTTTTTGTATTTGATGAATTTATGTACTTTGATAATTCAAATAAAAGTTGATAGTTTTTTGATGTTAAAATATTTTGATATCTCAGCCTAAAGGTGAGGTAGGCGATTTCGGAGAGGCTAGCAAAAGCACGCTAGCTTTGAAAGCATAAGATCCCGCCCTCCCTTCAGAGTGCTCTCCAGAGCCACACCTCCTCCAAAACAGATGAATGCGATGCGAACACATTGTTTGACAGACAAGTATGACATCCTGTCATTGCATTCGGTCCAAATGCAATGATTGGATGAATATTTATAGACAACTTTATTTGGTGATTGCTATCAAATCACCAGTCATTCATAAATGGAATGACTTTGGTTTTAAGTTAACTATTTTAAGTTAAAAAAATTATCCTGAAATGCTGTGTGAGAAATCACTCATTTACACGTTATTTAACACTAAAAGAAAATTCTGTGCATAAACCTCTGATGAGTTTGACCTTTAGATTGTATGATTTTATTGTTGCACTTAAAAAGCGTTAATTATTTTTGCCCTTTTTGTTAGCGTGAAATGTGCTAAAATCTTCATGGCAGCTGACACAGCCAGGAATAAAAAAAGTCATTTGAATGAATACTTTCATGAAAAAAATCATTTTCCCTCCATGTGACATTTTAATATCATAATCATTTCATATCCACAGGCCTCACGATTACATTATAAAATAATCTATAATAGTTCACTGAAGAGCAACGACAATCACACATGGAATAATAACAACGACTACAAAATATGTTGTGCCACAGACTCATTTACATGATAGAATAACCTTCCAGAGAGGAAGAAAGAAGAAAAAAACAAGAGGATAATATATGCGTCGTGTTTGTGGTCATGCACTTCAGTTGTTTATTACCGAGAGAATTGCATTAAATCACCCCACAAGAGGAGCACGTAGAGGGGAGGGGGACACAATGAAGCAGGCCTGTGAAAATAATGAACTCCTGTGGGGATAAGCACACCTCACTATAAAGCCCTAACCACAAATTAAGTGCTTGTTGCCATCATGCCTTTGTAGAACACAGGCGCAGGTATAACCTGCGTGACTGTGCTCCTCGTTGTTGTCTTTTCCTCTTCTGAAGGAAAGACAAAGGCGAGATGAGGGGAGAGACGCTGTGGATCTTTCCCATGGCGGTTGGTGCGCGCTCGACGTCTTTTGATTCTTCTCTGTGTTTGTGTTTATAAAGGGAATGGCAGTATGAGGCGGTGAGGAGTGCTTGAAATCGGCTTGACGCTCGGCCTGAGCTCAGCTTATGTGTTTTTTACATAGTTGATCAAAAATGTTCATATTGCAAAACCTCAAGAAGGTTTTATTACTCAGATGTTGCTCAGGAAACCTAATTGAGTTGTCAGTTATGTTTATGATTAACTCTATGATGTTTCTAATTTTTTTTTGGAGGGGGGATAAACAAATAAGACAATTTATGACAAAAATAAATGTGGATGGCACAGTTCAGATCATTTGGTCCTGAAAGTATTTGATGAGAAATTTTTGTGCTTATTTTTAAATCTCTGACTTTTTGTCTTGGATGTCTTCTGAATCTCTTAAAGAAACGTGTTACAGTTTTATGAATTATCTTTTCATTAAAAAAAAATTCAGAAGCAAGGGTCTATTTTCTCTTCAGATAAACTTAATTACATTTAGGAGAACCAATTGAGATATTAACCCAGTAAACAGGGAATGTTCTCAGAACGCCGGCTAATGTTCTTTAAAGGTTATCTGAAAGTTATTAAAGAAAAGTTCTTGAAGTAATGTTAGTTGAACCTTTTTTAACAATATATATTATATATATAAAAACATTATACTTAGTGCAATGTTTTAGAAACATTGCAGAATTTAAAGTGTTCAAAAAAATGTTTTAATAGCCAAGCAACAATGTTAAATACAACCTAAAATTGTTGGCTGGTAAAGAGCCAGTTCAGAAACTTTTTTCAACTAACTTTTTCACCCTCAAAACAGGGGGGCCCATCCAGCAGGCTTTAATCAATACAGAAAAACATGAACTTGAGGGGACACATGAAAACTCTGACCGCAGATGAAGATTAACCACCAGTGTCTCGGACATGTTCTGCCCGTCTTCATCTCCACCAGCTTCAGCTACCAGCGGATCCATCGATCACCAGCGATCAGACAGTGTTTTTCTAAGCACGCAACACAGGATGACATGTGTTTTCCTCAGAAGTCCTAGGTGAGCTCCTGTATCATAAATCATATCAGACAAAGCCCTGCTTGACCTCTAAATGGGGGAGACGTCGCAGTATTCAGATTCTCAACAGTGAGGGTTGCCTATAACCTCAGGCGTTTTTTGCTTGTCTTGGTTTGAGCTTTGAACAATGTTTGAGGAATCCCAAAGGCCGAGCAGGAATAACAAACGATCCGTGTCTTTGGCCCCATGGCGTGCGTGCTACAGTAGACAGTAGTGGTCCTCATGTAGGGAATCGTGTTCTTTCTCTAGTGGACCCATTTTTAGCTGTTGAAATTGTTTGCGAAAGATTTTTGTCCAAAATAAGTTGAAATGCAATTCAAAGTGCTTAAATCTGGCAAAGACTGAATTGAGGAGAATATGATCCAGATTTTGTCTGGCTGAAGTATAAACAGCAGTTAAATTGGGCCAGAATGATCTGGTACAGTGTGTTTGCTCAGGGCACCAGAATCACCACTAGACTGTAGGGTTCTCCCACCTCCAAAATTCCAGTTTAACCCTTGAGTATAAACCAATAGAAAGCCAAGATCAGAAGAGCTACTATCGATGTCCTGAAACTGCCTCCGGAACTTCAGTATCTGTGATAGATTCGGCTCCTTCTAAAGTGCATCTGCATACCGTTTAAACTTCTCCCCACCAGACGTCTGCACATTTTATGAATTCTTGTGCTCTCCAGGTACAGTACAGCCAAGCTTCCCACATCTTAGCATAGCGCTCTGCAGGCGCATGCTATTTTCTTTTGTGTTAATTAGTCACTTGCCGTGCCTTAACAACCAGAGATCAGAGTCAATGGGGCTGTTTCTCTCTGTTCCACCGCCTTTGATGATGGCTCGGAGAGAGGGGCTGAAACTCAGCAGCCAGCGCATATGATGAAGCGCTGCCCCAAGCGTGATCTTTTCCCATCAGCCCCTCAGCACCGAAAGGACACAAATATGGCCGCCCGACAGTGTGCACATTGGTCCTTCTTGGCACAGCTATTTTTCTTCAGCAATCCTCATTTACTAGATGAAAGGCACTTACTGTAATATTGCCTCAGTATTTCCTGTAACTGTGGAGACCGCAGTCCTTAGAGCTCCATTTTTGCAGAATTCAACCGTGTCTTTGTGCAATATGAGGTAATGGTGGATTATGGAGCGTGGATGAGGAGCTGGGAAAAGGGCCGACTGTTTTTTGTCATTTACTGGTTTGGAGTTTTTTCAGAGAGCACGAGTCCCAGTCAGAGGGTCTTGTTAAATTATTGATCAATGAGGCGAGTGGTGAAAACACAGCTTACCACTATGTCCCCCCCAACCTCCTTTTTCTCACTTATCCAGATACATCAAGCCCAGTGTAAAAGCTCCACTGTGCAGAAAAGCCTTCAAGTTCACTTCAATTATTCAACATCCCTCCACGATTATGAATTATTGAGGTAAAAGCATGTTCTTGAACATGGCCGTGTGCGGAGCTCAAGACACTCGCCACTCATTGGAGAGATAATGAATGGGGTCTGTCATTACAAAAGTCAGTGGTTGACTTGCGATGCAAACGATTGGAGGTATTTTAAGAATTGATGTACCGTAATGTGTGGTTGCGAGGAAACAGACAATGTCAAAGGACTTTACCTCACTTTACAGCATTACACAACCAATTAGCCAAACTCGGGTTCCTCTGCAGAAGAGAAAACTTCAAACCGTCTAATTGTACTCAGCTCTCTTGATAAAACAGTGTTACAATGCAGTTGAAAGGCTAAATCCCATCTGTTGATGCAAATATCTCGTTGGCGTCTGTCGAACCATCCGCTCTGGTGAAGCTAGCTCGATTGCTGGCTTCTGTTGAGAAGCCTCACTCCACTTTATCTTGGCTTTGCGTTAGAGAGAAAGCAGATGATCCGATAAATTATCAATAACTCCCCCATAAACCAAAGACACTTTGGCCGCATGACGCTTGGCGCGAAGCAACGTCCCCTAATCATTCATTCTAAGCAACTGCTTCCTGGCTGAGGGCCTCTTTTGCTGGCCTCTACAGGCTCGAACCCTCACAAGGTGTTTGAGTGGACTGCTTAAATATTTTCATTGAAGAGTTTTTCTAAAGGGGCGAAGTGCAACCTCTCGTTTTCAGATAAGGAGGGGATGAGGAGAATTATTCAGAGGGAGATCTCAGGGACAAAGAGAAAACAAGCGCAAAGAGAGACAGGAAGAGAAATAATGAGACATAGACGAATGGAGAGAGATTGAGAGAGCAAATCCTTTTGACTCTCTGTATTATCTTCTCTCGCCCCCATCAGTCTGTTCTAATGAGCGTTTAGTTGCTCCAGACCTAAGGCCGCGGCCATGGCTCCTCGTTATTTCCTGAGTCATTCCAGTCATGCCATTTGTGCCGGTGACCCAATCTCTATATTTCTTATTCTGTGCTAAAACCCCAAGGAAAGAAAAATCACAAACAAGCACTCGTTCTTAATATCTTAATTGTTTCTTCTAAAGTAGACTCTTTCTTCTAGATTAATTAATGGAGACTTATCTCAGGAGAAACATCTTCTGTTTCTCTGATGTTACTCTTGAGATAAAGAGGCCAGTAATCTCTGTGTTTTGTGTGGAGTATCTCATCAGTCTTAGACTCTTTTTTTTATAGCTATAAATTGTTACTGTATGTACGCAATTGTCTCATTTATTACATATAACCTAAATAATTTTAGGAGAAACATTCTGATACTTACATGAGACATAGCTGAGGTCTCATAAGCAATAAAAGAGCAACCTCCAAACAATGAAATGTTCTTCTGGTAGCATCATTGCCCTGCCCAGAGTGGAAACAGACTTTTATTAGACTTCACAGCTGTTGGGACATCAGGGTTCTAGGCATCATGAACTAACTGGATAGACTCATAGAGCAAAAGCCATTTAAGCAGAATGTTTCTGAGTTACAGGGCATTATGGTTTACGAGTGCTAAACAGCCCCACACAGAGGCTGTGTTACCAATGAGAGCGTTTCTCCTGAGTAACAGGTGCCATAGGTAAGATTTGAAGTCTTTTCAGATAACATCTCAACAATGTCTCAAACTCTGCTTAGATATGCCAAGATCTCAAGTCTCAAATCAATCAAAAGTCTCAGTATGAACTCAAACGTTACTCAAACCATACACGCCTCTATACTACAACTCCCCCCTCCAATGATAAATCAGCCAACCTTATGTCAGCAAACCCAAACACTCAAAGAATGTTTTTTATTGACTAGTTTCTTAACACCATTGTGCACGTTGACACAAAAAACTGTGTTTAATTAACTAAATGTTTTTCCTGGGCAATACCAGTGGAAATTGCTTAGTTTGTAGCCAAGACCCCTCTGAGAAATAACATTTCTTCTGGGCTAGTCTATTGTACCTAAATATTTCATCTTGTGCTTAAGTTAAATCCACAAACAGCCTTAAAAAACGTTTAGAGGGTGTCCGGCTGAACATATCAGGTTAAGTAAAGTGCTCGAATTGGCATTATTAAAGAAAAATCAATGCAGCCTTTACAAATAGCAGTTTCATGTCCAAACCTTTGAATTGCCACCATGTTTATGTTTAAACGCAGTAGTCGACCGACAGCGTTGCTTTTGGCTGTCCTGCGCAGCACAAATGCATTCCTGCATTTTGCAATCAGTTATTATTGTGTAAATGGGCTTTTGATGCACAGCAGGGCCGCCGGTATCGACGTGTTTAAAGATGTAAACATGACGGTACGCACTCAGCCGGCGAGAGTGTATGTGTGTGTTTGTGCATGCATCTCCTGCTGGTTTTAAGAGGGTATTGGGGTGCATAAGAGCACACAGCCCCCTCAGTTCTAAGAGTGCACAGTTTAAAAGGATTGAAATCTCTAGGGTAAGTGAAAGAGAGAGAGACAGAGAGAGAGGGAGGGAGAGAGACCCTTATTAGGCAGTCATCCCCAGTCAGGCCTATAATCCAGCTAGATGCGGCTGCCAGTTGGCTGGGCAGAATCTGCAGACTGTTTGTGTGTGTATCTGTGTGTTTACGCATGGATTCAAGCGTGGCTATAAAACACACTCATGCGTGCTCGTTAACAGCACCCTCTATTATTAACAGCATTCCTGGACACTGGCTCAGACAGACCCTCATTCACGATGGCTCTGTAGTTTTAGGGTCTGTATCAGGCTGCAGGGATTTCTGCTTGATGTTTCATGAGTCCAGATTTCAGATGCTCGTATAGCCAACGCTACAACCAGACATGCTGTTGTCATTGTGTCAGGAGCAACTTCATATTAATATTAAAAATGTTGTATATAATCAATTAAAAAGAATGCATACACACACACACACGTATGTTAGGTGTTCATGTTTAATGGAGGACATCCCATAGACATAATGGTTTTAATACAATGCAAACTTGTATATTAGCCCCTGCACTGACCCTAAGGCTAACCATCACAGAAAA
>JAZGTK010022540.1:0-10240 GCA_036877625.1 Ambastaia sidthimunki | reverse complement strand
CACTGTCTAGAGTAACGGCACACAGACCACAGTAACGGCACACTGTCTAGAGTAACGGCACACAGACCACAGTAACGGCACACTGTCTAGAGTAACGGCACACTGTCTACAGTAACAGTCTTCTGTAATGTAGCATTTGAATATTGTAAACAGTTCATGTCTTTAATGTTCCTGAAAGCTGAATCCAGATTGTGTATTTTGTGCTGTTCAGAGACAAACCTCGGTCTGGAGGTCAGCGTTCACTGCCCATGTCACACCTTCAGCCCCAACGGTGACATCATTGAGAACATCAACGAGGTACTGGAGGTCAAATTCAAAGGTGAGGGAAGAAAAACACCTTTTTTTATAAAGAGCAAGCAATATTTTTGTTAATGACTGATCCCAATTATTTTGAAATGTCTGATAAATTACATGGAGAATTATTTTTAAAAATGGTTTATTTTCAGCTTTTTGATGCAATAATAAATTTGTGATGCGTTAAATTGTATGATTATTGTGTACATATGGGAACTGTGTATATAAAGACCAGTGTTTCTTTTGTGCTTTGTCAGTTATTGTTTGTGTTTGTTATGTGCTGTTTGTGGTGTGATCGTGTTGTCTGGATGTCTGGATATTATCTGTACATAGATCCTGCCTTTTGCTTTGTTTCTTCAGCACTTTACAAGTTCAATAATAACAGTCATTTAGCCATCATATTTATGCTACTTTTTGTAATCTAAATGTATACAAGTGTGTTTTCATGTTTCTTTTGGACTAACTGCTGATCTTGAAATGTTGCACATTTCTTACGAATGACTAGATGTTATTATTTATGCAAACAATACATTTACAT
The DNA here is from genome assembly GCA_036877625.1 of Ambastaia sidthimunki. NCBI lineage: Eukaryota > Metazoa > Chordata > Actinopteri > Cypriniformes > Botiidae > Ambastaia > Ambastaia sidthimunki. The sequence continues at coordinate 9,408 of JAZGTK010022540.1, read as the reverse complement.
ATTACTGTAACTTTATAGTGACTTTACTTTGGAAGGGACAGTATTTATCTGTAGACCAAAGTTAGTAGTTAGTAGTAAAGAATGAAATCTGTTTATCTACCAGAATCTGACGGAATATCTATGTGAATACAGAGCCTCTACACAACCTCCAATATGTCTGAGTGATTGTGAGGATCTCTGGAGTTTTATCCTGTCTCACCTTCACCAAATGCAGGTTTTGATGTGTGATTATATAAACAGCGCTGTGGTTCTCGCTCAGTTTTCGTCAGGATTCTTCCAGAGAAGCTGCTGAGTGGGACGGTGGGAATGCAGTGCCGTATGGAATCTCACTTAGTTCTGGGGTCTCAGGGGTGTCTGGGGTTTTGGGAATGCGTTGACTGGAATGCGATGCTGCGTTGGGCACTCAGATGTTTGGCCCTCAATGAAGGAGGGGTGTCCGTATCTACTGGTAACGTCTCTCCCGGGTCCTGAGCTGTTTTTGCCATCACAATCAGATTTGATAAGCAGATGGTTGAGTGGACTAATAGGATGTGGAGCTGTAGTTTGGAGGTGTTGGTTGCCTGATCCAAGTAGTCTCGCTTATTTCCACCAAGAACTCCCTGCTTAAAGAAGAGAAGCCCACCTGACAGACAACACCATTTAAATGAGTGGAAAACGCGTGTAGATGCTGAGGTCACAATGACTGTTTTACAGGGAAAACTTTACAAGAGACTTGTCAAATTCATCACTTAATTCTGCCTCAGAAGTGTTTATTCTAGCTGTCAGCACACTGATAGAAACCAGCCAATGAGACATGAGGTTCTGAGAAAGCACTTGTAATTGTTATCATATGGGTTGTGAATAGTTTGTGGCCACAGCTTAGACAACTGCTGCATTTTATTGTAAATTTTCAGATGTCAAACAAAAGTTTAAGCTCATTTAAATTAACATGATGATTGATGATTTTACAGTGTGTGTGGATCTATCAGTTTATTTAAGAAAAGATTCATGATATTTATAAAACATAATTCTTACATTGCCACAAATTGTGTAATTATGAAAAAATATTGCTATGTATTGTTATTTTTGGATACCACAAACTCAACAGGTTTTAATAATGAAACACAAACAGAGTTTCAGCATAAGTGATTTAAAATATCAATGGATTCACAAATGATAAAATATTTGGTTTGCTTATGAGACATTGTTTAAGTCATTTGAATTAGGTAAGTTGGTGGTTTAAGTCGGCTGTAAACACTGCTTGTTGTAATTCACTTTGGATAAATAGCGTCTGTTGAATGAATGTACATTTATATTTGACATTTTTACTCTTATATTGTTGCAGTGGTCAGCACCTACTGTAGCTTTGAGCCTAAGAGCATTTTTAAAGTCACAGCCGAATGTTTAACAGTGAGACTGGAGCAACTATTGAGTATAAGCAGCAGTTGGTGAGGACACGGTTGGACAGGACTGATCCAATGTTTAGCTTGACCATTGAAAGTGTCTCTGTCAGCTGCACTGGATGAGTGAATCAGAACACATCTGTTGCAGACCTCAACATGTTCCTCACAGGTTCTTCTCTGTTCTCAGGGATGGAGGGAGAGTATGAGGAGAACCGCTGGGATCTGAACTGGAAGAAGCAGAAGGAGCAGCTGCTTCCCCATCTGATCCTGATGATGTTGCCTCCTCACCGTCTAGACGTGCTTCCTTCATCTCGACGACGCAAACGTGCCCTGGACACCAACTACTGCTTCTCGTGAGTGCTTGTTTTTTTCAGAAATGCTGATGCCTCTCTCATGTTTGGGGTGAATTAAGGATTAAAAAAGTTACAAAACTGCAGCAATAGGTTTCCATTTCCTGAATTTCCTACGGGATAAACAAAGTATTTCTCGCTCTCTCTCTCGCTCTCTCTCTCTCTCGCTCTCTCCATTTAGAGGTTTCCAACCTTCCTAAAGATTAAAAAGGTCTACATTGAAAATCATTTGAAATATTTATGATTTACTGAATAATTGTATTTACTTTTTGTTTAATTGTTGTTTGCTGTCTCTGTGTCATTTTTATAAAAACATTGTTGACCAGGGCCACTGTTGCATTTGTGCAAAATTAATAAACCACATCTAAAATGCTGGTATTTTTCTGTCCCTGAACTGATCGTCTTCTAGAGAAAAGGTAAAATACTTGTTTGTAAGTTTGTTAAATTTGGCCCAAAATAGTCAGTGATGTATCAGTAGACAGTGACTGTGTTGTGAAACTTTGGCACGTTGCGAAATTCAAATCGTAAATATGTATGTAAATGTAGTCTTCAGGGCCTCTGTAAAATCCATCTTCACTTTCCAACAGAAGTAGCACACACAACATTTTCCCCATAAGAATGAATCTTTTAATTGGCACCTGATGGCTTAAAGTGTAGGGGACGGTTCTGCATCACAGTACAAGTTTAGATTTGTCTCATTTTTCAAATGTGAAATGTCTTCGCCCTGCAGTGCCTGCCTGCTTAGCTAGTGGCTCTCTGTTAGCACTCCACACCTGGGCAAGATCCAAAAAAAAACCTGACACACCTTAAAGTGGAATTTGTGTCTAAAAGCCTGCCTGACATGCTTGTAAGACCATACAAAGCCAGAATAAAAGTCTAAGTAACATCAGGAGAACAGAGTTGTCCAGACAGCCTGAAAGTATGGAAAGTCTTTAAATGTCTGATCTGCGCTCAGAGTGAAAGTGAGCTGTGATGTCAACATGCTGATGGACGTTTCTTCTGCTTTCAGAAACTATGAGGAAAACTGCTGCGTTCGGCAACTGTACATTGACTTCCGGCAGGATTTGGGCTGGAGATGGATTCATGAGCCAAAAGGTTATCACGCCAACTTCTGCTCAGGACCGTGTCCGTACCTCCGCAGTGCTGACACCACACACAGCACGGTGAGCAACGGTCCTCAAAACAAGCGGAATTTAACCAAAAGACTCTTTTAAATGTCATCCACATGTTAAAGTGATTCTCTGTGTGAGGAACCGGCCCAATGATCACCTCTGTCACAGCTCTCACGTCTGTGCACTGTTAGATGTGCACAATGAAGATGTGTCAGACCTGGTTTAAACAATCGTCATCGGCAACCACTAGTGACAGAGTGCATTGAGCTCAGGGTGACCCTCCATCTGCCATTATTCAGACAGTGAAACTCACACATGAAGTGTGTTATCATCGAAATATTTCATCTGCTGTATTAATTAGGACACACAAGTCATTTGGGTGATTTTTTTTTTTAAGCCTTCTATCCACATTCACTATCCTCGTGTGAAAACACATCATGTTCCACAAAGAAAGGTCAGTTTGGAGCAACATGATTGTGAGTGAACGATATTGTCATTAAGTTCTGACACACTGACTGTCCTCTCTTCACAGCTTCTGAGTCTGTACAACACGCTGAACCCTGAGGCGTCTGCTTCCCCCTGCTGTGTCCCTCAGGACCTGGAGCCCCTCACCATCCTCTACTATGTGGGCCGAACACCTAAAGTGGAGCAGCTCTCCAACATGATCGTCAAATCCTGCAAGTGCAGCTGAGGGGTCCGGAGACGCCAGCACTGACCAGTGTGGGTTCAAATACGGCATGGCAGAAACTCGACTCTAGAAAATACCTCCATACATTTTTTCACCTATATCCACAACCCTAAGTGACATGGACTTCTCTGAGCACTACCTGTCCCACAGTAAGACGGCCATGCCAAATGTCGCCCTACCATCCCTCAGATTTCTAGTTTGACATCTGAAGTGACACTTTTCACGCATCACTTCCTTTAGCATTGTAAACTGCCTCTTGGCAAGACCTTGTGGGCATTTCTGAACTCTGCATCACAGCACAAACTTTCACAACATCAGCAGACGATCACATCCATCACCCTCATGAAAATGCTGCCCGCATCTGCTGGATCCACAATAAACTGACTGAAGGGGTAACGACAGGCTGACATAAAGCCAAACAGCACGTTTCTGTATAAAAATGTTTCAATGTAATTCATTGTGCACAACATTGACCCGGACTGAAACTCTTCAGTGTGTTTCACAGTAACACTTGCTTGTCTAACACGACGATTACAGAACATTTTTATACAAACATGCTGGAAAGAAATATTTTTTAAAAGAACAAGTTTTGACTCGTTTATGTTTACCTCTGTTACATCACAGAAGTTTTAGGAGTCTTTAGTTCTTCCAATTAAACTGACGTTTCAGTTTAAAATGTATGATAAAACTTTTAGATCACAAACTGCTAATGTTTTTACTGCTATTACTCTTGAAAACACTTTTTAATTAAAACATAGTCTTGGACAAAAAGCCGTTGATGAAATTTGTTGTACATTTCTGAGTGATGTACGGTGAAGCGGCAGGTGCTGATGACCGCCTCACATCCTTGGAAGAAAGTTGTTTTTACCTCAGATGAAACGGGGTAATTTTGCACTGATCACAAAAGTGTCATTCTTTTACTCCAACTACTTTGTTACACACAACTGAACACTAAACATATGACAGAAGCACAAAGGCAACAATTAAACAATTTCAATGGAAACATTTTATGAAATACAGACAGAAATTTGGTGCCACTTTATATCTTAGTTTTCTTTAACTTCTGTTCTTACATAAAAACAAGCATTTGGTACAATGCACTTTTGTGGATATGCTGTTCAAAACTCCTGAAATTGCTGCTTGCTGAGGTTTTGCTTTCTGACAGGTTTTAGGAAAGGTGTCGGAATCTGTTTGCTTATATTTCATAAAGAAGGAACAATTATTGTATGGCCAAGTGTATTTAGTAAAAGGTAACTAAAACATTGCTGAAACATAGAATTGAAGGTTTAAATTCTACCAAAACACTGTCATCCCATGATGCCAAATACCACAAGCAGGTGTTTATGCAGGAAGACGTCATTTTTGTCACGTGTTACCAGGATCGACAATCGGGAATGTTTTAGTAACATTACTAAAACATTCCACAACATGAACAGTCAGACAACTGCAGGAAATTGTCATTGAGTCAAAATACACCTGACTGGCAGCTGGACACTGAATTTTAAGATTGTCGAAGCATCCGTTTTAAATGTTCACCATCACCATGACAGTCACCTCACAGAACTTAAAGCTGCTCAAGTGCTCTGTCACATCTGAACGAGGCTCTTTAATTAAAGTGAGACATACTTCAGTGCATGGTGGGAAACACGTGATGTCATATGATCTCTGGGCTCTGATGTGCTTGTTTGCTTTGTGTTGTTAGAAGGTCGAAGTAGCAGCTGTTGAGAGTCATCAGTCCACCAGATCTTCACAAGACATCAGCATGAAGTGCCAACAGAGGAGATTCAGTCAAAGCCACCAAATGTGTATGATCACACTCAGTAAAACCACACATAAGGCCGGAAATGAGATACTGCATGTACAGAATTACTTTTCCAGTGTGTCTGCTGAGTTCACATCAAGTGTTTAGTAGAGGATACAGAAAACAGATCAACTTTTGATGTCCATGTTCTGAGTAGTTGGAAGGTGTAGAAGACGGCATGATTCAACTCTTACGCTTGACTTTTATTCATCTCTTCCTGGAGCTCTGAGTGGGGAAGAATTTACTGTACATTGACAAATTTGTGGATGGGGAAAAACACACTCAACACTAGAAATCCTCCAATCAAATCAATGACTTCCACACACACACACAAACATGACTAATAACAGTGTTATTTGATTACAATACTATACAGTGTAACTTGATTACAGTAACCGGATTCAATGCAGATTCCCGTTTCTAAGGAACTGTTTCTTTGACAACTGGTAGATTAATTGGAATTGTATGTAAACACCTTAATCAGAATATTCAACATTATTTCAATGTCCATGTGCTAATTCACTTATACAGATACAATCAAGTACTTAATGAAAGAAGATATATATTTATATAAATACATGTAGACTTGTGAAGCATGTGAAGACACATTAAAGAAGCATAACAAAAAAAGAAGAACAGAAAAAACACAAATCTTCTTGACCAGAACTACTTAGAGAAAATAAATTGGCATTATACCTGAATACAGTGACATAAATTAAAAGAAGACCTGACCATGTACAGACTGAGTGACCATAACCTCACTATAGAGACACAGACAGAACTGACCATGTACAGACTGAGTGATCATAACCTCACTATAGAGACACAGACAGAACTGACCATGTACAGACTGAGTGACCATAACCTCACTATAGAGACACAGACACAGACAGAACTGACCATGTACCATGCAATTACACACAAATTAGGGAAATATTTTCCCAGCAATTCACAGACCACCACAAAGATTTTAACCAGATACAACAAAAGGACACACTGTTACACATTCAGGAGAAACCTCACCCAGCTCAAAGCTGCTGTGAGGTACATCAAGTCCTGCAATGACAAAAGGACGAGCAGCAGAACAGAACCATGAGCAGAAGCAAAACACTGCAACACACTTTAACTGATTACTTTACTTTTTATATAAACATATATCAAGATTCCATATACTATACATGGAATCTATATGTTTCTCTATATACACTATACTAACGAAAAACAAAGAGATAGAGCAAGAGAGAGAGATAGACAGAGCAAGAGCAAGAGAGAGACAGAGCAAGAGAGAGAGAGACAGAGCAAGAGAGAGAGATAGACAGAGCAAGAGAGAGAGACAGAGCAAGTGAGAGAGAGACAGAGCAAGAGAGAGAGATAGACAGAGCAAGAGAGAGAGAGAGACAGAGCAAGAGAGAGAGAGAGACAGAGCAAGAGAGAGAGAGAGAGGGACTGAGAGACAGAGCAGGGGAGAGAGAGACAGGAAATGGAGGTAATTCCTGAAAGCGTTGAGTTACAGAGCTCTGGAGGAGAGGCTGAAGGTGGTTTGGGGGTTGCAGTATTTGCTCGGGTTGGTGTCATGTTTACTCTCTCCATGTGGAATTCCAGAACTGCTCGTTCTCTCCACTGCTCTGCATATTTGTGGTTGGCCTGTGTGACATAGAAGAGTATGAGAAAAACAGAAGCTCTCAGATGGAAATCCTGAACCCACAGACCAAAGAACAAGCAGCCGAATCAAAGACAGGTGAGGACTGAGATCATCAGCAGAGGAACACCGAAAGATCAGACGCACAGAAGTGATTCTGACTGATGACATCTCGCTTCAGACTCACATACCAACATGTTTCATAAATGACAAACATACTTCAACTTCATACGTTAAAATATACTTTCCCACAACACTGCAAACAACACATCTTGTTAAGTCAAGTGGTCAATCTGTGATGTTTATATTCTTTATTGGTCAAATAACGCTGTTTCAGTTCAACAGTCATCAAACATGAAGTAACAAATCATAACTCATGAGTGGACAGTATCTTTACAGCAGCTTCTGTAACTTAAAACATTTATTAACCTGCAACCAGGCCAGCAGATATCAGCAGTCGTATCATCCAAAACATAAAGATCTTAGTTTCTTATGAACTATTTGCTGATACACAACAATATGAGTCTCCCATCACCAACAACACACTAACATGCCTGTGCAGAGAGTCCCATACAGAATTCAGAGCTGCTTTGTGATCCTGTCAAATGAGAGGACAGCTTTGTGCCCCTACAGTGCAGCACTGTGCGCCCTCATTAGTGCACTAATGCCACTCTGCAGAGCTAATGTTCTGTTTCTTCAGTTGAATACCAGCTAAGCTTTATTTACTGTATCCAAAAACGCTTAGCGGATTTAACATGTACAGTTACAGGCATGTTGGGCACCAAATGAGATCAGAAGTGGCTCACAGTGGCTGCAGCTGTGCACGGGGAGAGCAGCCCACCCACCCACTGGCTTCTCTGTCATTCTCTCCACCGAGATTTACGCTTAAACAATACTTTAATAAAGAGCTGAATCCACACCAACCGGCTCTGAAATCACAACATGGAAACTTTTTGGTTTTACCAAATTTAAAAATATTAAATCCAGAGAAAGAGACAAACATCTAAAGAGAAAGAGACAAACAAAAGCAACTGTACAATATAAAAGTATTGTTTAGTCAGTTGGGCATGAACTCACTGATACATTGGGCCTTTTCACACCTGGTCATGTTTGTTTTTTAAACGCAATCTGATTTCTTGAAACTGTTCCATTTACACTTGGCCACATAAATATGTTTTAGTTAAACAGATATAAATTCAATCTTCTCTTCACTAATACTTCATTTTCATTTAACTGAATTGGCAGGCAGTGTTATTTTGGTTTTGTGAACACAATCTAAAAGAAAACGAACTATCCTGCTATTACGTTTATGCACATATTATTTGCCAAGTAAATAAGAAAATATTTCAGTGTTACTAAACTTTAACCACTTGAGTCATATGATCAAATGTGATGTGATGGGCAAAACTGCCACACGCAGTGTAGTCATGTGATTTGAGAAGAAGAGGTGACATCAGCAGCTGCTGATAGACAGATGTGATGGATAAGCACATACAGACACATTATGAATGTTTTCATGTCACTGACAGACCGATGATCACATAAGACCAATGGGAGCAAATAAGTGAATCACTTTATCATTCTCTTCTGAATGTGTGTGTGAAGATGAGGTGAAGATGGAAAGCTGGCAGTGGACTAAAGCACTGTGAGAAAAGAGACCCAAAATGTTTTTAACTTAAAACACATTTTTGCATTTGTATTGTCTTACTATTTACACGATTATTTTAAGTGTATATTATTATACCCCTCCCAACCACCTGAAATTTCCACCAATAGCCACACACACACACTCAGCGATGGCTGACAGCAGCTAGTTTTCTGCTCGTTCTGTATTGTTTTGTCATGTGTAAATGTAAGTGTACACATCAGTATCATTCACTGGTGAGCTGCAGGTTTGAGGTGATTGTGCTGGGCCTGGTGGTTCCCCCACTCATCCTGAACTGGCAGCTGGGCATCGTGACCAATCCAGTGTGACACTGCTCTGTGTACACAAAACCATTGTTTTACTGTTTAAAACATGGGCTGGAATTGAAAAATAGACAAATAAAGAAAACAGAGAGAAAAAATAAGATTAATTAACTTGCTTTCATTGTCACTTCCATTTATTTTCATGTGCACTGGTTCACAAAGCCGAGCAGCCAATTCGAATGATCCGACTCACCAGTAAAGTATAGAGGAACTGTGTGTTGTGTTAGCATGGAGGTGTGTGTGTGTTGTGTTAGCATGGAGGTGTGTGTTAGGATGGAGGTGTGTGTGTGTTGTGTTAGGATGGAGGTGTGTGTGTGCTAGGATGGAGGTGTGTGTGTGTTGTGTTAGGATGGAGGTGTGTGTGTGCTAGGATGGAGGTGTGTGTGTGTTGTGTTAGGATGGAGGTGTGTGTGTGTTAGGATGGAGGTGTGTGTGTTGTGTTAGCATGGAGGTGTGTGTGTGTTGTGT
>JAZGTK010022539.1:0-10241 GCA_036877625.1 Ambastaia sidthimunki | reverse complement strand
TCTAGAACCGAGCAGAGGGGGTAAAGTTTCTTCCTGTAAGCCCTCTCTCTCACTGTCCTCCAGCAGAAGCACTGCCCCCTTAACCAGGGCGAAACTTTCCCTGGTGTGTGGAAATGAAAGATTAATTAGTCAAGCATTCCGGCAGGAAACACTATATACAGAAAGCATACGCTTAATTAAAGATGTATGCCAATTATTCACCTCTTCTGAAGTCTTCCTCGTCTTGGGATGAGTTCATCCTTAAAAAAAAAATTCAGTATGACGTTAAGAAAATTTAGATAGTTTTAGGTGACGCTGTAACTTTAAGAGTTGCCTGGAGAATAGAGATGTTAAAATGGGGGTGGGTCAATGATTTATAGTAAACTGATTATGTGATGCACTGTGTAGTCTTCATTTAAAATAGACAGATGTTTTTACTCCTGTGGATCTCTTGTCAGCTTAGTGACAATATTCTCACTTCCCAGCTAACAATTTTAGGTTGTTAGAACGTTTCACTAACAAAAAGTTATTTTCAAAGTTCTAAGGACAGTCAAAAAGTCCAGTTTTTTAGACACTGTATTAGAAGAATGTTATTTAAATGTTTTTAATTCTGCAACATTTTAAATGTTCCACTGACAACTTCAGAATCGCTTTTGACATATGATATATAATGTTAAAAAACATTAAACTAGCAGTACGGCAAGGATGTTTCTGAAACCTTTGAGAGAACTTTTAGAGAACGTTAGCCAATGTTCTAAGAACATTCCTTGTTTTTACAAGGTTTTTACTGGGGTTCTAACTAGGGAAAACTAGAGAAAAGGAATCCCATTGACAGAATGACACAGCGTTTGGAAAACTGTTGAGTTGTTATTCTGGTGACGGTATGATAAGACACTGGGGAAGTTTAAACTGAAGATTAAGAGTAACAGAGAGGAAACAGAGGGACAGAGAAGTAACAGCAGAGGACTGAGAGAAAGACACTTAAGAGTCTGTTATCAGTGCTTGTATGGAATGAAACAGGAGACAGTAACATTACCTGTTATGTGACTGACGTGTCCAGACAAAGACAGGTAGAAAGAGAAGAGACAGGGTGGAGAGGAGGGCCAATGAGGTTGAGTTAAAGTTGTTTATGGATGAAAAAAAAATCTTGTGTTATATAATAAATACATACACAGCCAATAAAGTTTCTAAAAGAAATCCACCATTTCTGACTCTAATATAACTTTCACATAACTCTTGTTTTAAAACAGAAATGTATGTAACATTATGACCTAATACAGGTTAGAATGTTGCTGTAATGTTTAGGAAACGCTTGATATGCAACTAACAAAACATTCCCACACATCTGTGGACATAAAAACGATGGTGTAGAGACAAGTGGTGTAGAATAACAGGACACGTAAGGAGAGAAAAAAATGTAAACACACGAATATTCAATATTTATCTCTGTTAATATAAAGACACGCATTAAAACTCACCGGTGTACTAGTTGAAGGCGCTCTGTGCAAGGTCAGCAAAGCCATCCCACAACCGGTTAACCTGCACAAACACCGGCAGACTAGTTAGAGCAGCTCAATGGTTAACATGCATAAACACCCGCAGACTAGTTAGAGCGGCTCAATGCTCGGTAAGTGAAAGACAACGATACGACTGACACAATGTTACAACGTCCAACGACAATGTTACATTTACAAACAACTAGGTCTGCGGGTCTTTAAAAATAACATGCATTTAATCATATACATTCCCAAGACATTTATTAACCCCTATAATAAAGCACTTCTCTGATCTGAATTTAAACACTCAGATGGTTCTTTTGGTGGAGACGTGCCTTGCATTTCTTGGCCAAATCGTTGACACAACATTGAGCTACAGACATTTCTGCTTGATGTTCAAATAGCGAAGTCTGGATCTCTAAGCTGTTGTTTTACGAGGTTTGACGAGCTAACTAACATCTGTTTAGCTCCACCGCTGGCTTGAAAAAGCTGGTGATCGAGCACAACATACCTAATATCCTTCTGATGGCAGCAGACTGGTGCTTTACTCGTATGTAGCTCCTAAACCACCTCTGATCTCCAGCCCAAAACACGACTCGAGGTTTGCATTGGCAGTTCCTCAAGAAAAGCAAAGGAGGGCGGACTGAAAATGGAAGAGATCGCTTACCTGCTGCGTGGAAACCCTGCGAAACGAGAACTATTCCCTCCTTGTTGAATCTTCCGCGACAAATCTAAATTATTTGAATCCACAACTTTTGCATTGGTCCAAAATACATTTAAAGGGGAAGGCGATCACAACACAGTGAAACCAGGAAGACTTATTCTCGGCCGAGAAAAGTAAATGTGCCCTTAAATGGAAGAGGCGGATCGGGATATTCTGTATTAAAGAGATAGAGACGTCAGTAACTATTAAGCTATTATTTCGGTTCTGATCGGTAACATAAGACCCTCTGCACTTTATAATAAAGACCATTTAAGCCCACGTTGATGAAAAAATAAACACATTTGTCAGTAAACTGAAACCCACAAAGAGAGAACAGTTAAAAGTTGCCTCATTATTTCAGGGACACTGTTTCAAAACAACCAAGTACTACGTAGTAACATATTGCACAAGATCATACAAATTAACACGCATTGTTGCATTTAAAAATGGTTTTATATACTTTGCAATTATATTTTAAGATGTGGCAATATGTCCTCAGTAAGACTGGCAATAAGATTCGTGAACATCGGCAGGGTTTGAGTAAAGCACAAACACACGATACACTCATGTTTATACATTTTAACAGGTTGTCAATGTGTAGCACTTTAAAACATGACTGACAAGCGTATCTGCTGTGTGATCAGTCTCAGTATTCAGTCTTCTGTGCTTTAAAAGCTTATGACAAACGTGTGTATATGGCAATAAATCATTCATGTTCAATCGCAATTGCAAGGATGATAATTGTGCACCAACAGCGCCACCATCCGTCCGAGAGCTCAACAACAGTCAGACTAGTGAAAGATAGTCCGACAGTCGCTTTATGACTTCGTAGTATTGACTGCTTTCGTATAAACCGTCAGTGATAGTTAAGTAGTTTTCTAAACTATAGATAATAGACGTACCAAATTATCCACAACTACAGTTTAAACTTCTATTAACGTTTATAGTCTGACATCCTGTGCAATGATACAAATTTATATTTTACTTGTTGAGTTATCCATCATATCTCAGACTTTGGGAGAAACTGCAGAGGGTAAGATTTCTTTATCTCTTGCTTTTGATCTTTTCGTTTATCAGATAAATAACATGAACTGGATTTAACTTCTTTTGTATAGATTTCATTGATTTTTTTATTAGTTTTCTGAACTGTATTCTGAACACCCGCATTATAATAAGCGAAGAACCGCTCGCTGCATCAATAAAGTTTATAGGGACAATAGCCGTGATTTTGTTTGTCTTTACATTAAAACGAGGACTTTTGAAAGAACATTTAACGTTTAAAATGATTTCAATATTATAAAGTTGTGCTTTTGATTAATAGCTGTTGCTATTGATTCCCAAAACCTCATTGGCATCAGTCTATTGAGTTTTAACCTTCCTGAATCAATATGTAAATGATTTAGGCTTAGAGAACTTTAGTTATGTACTGTTTGGTCAAATTTAACACAAGCATACTAGCTGTCACCCATAATGCAGGTTTAAGTAAACATCCCTAAGCAGTTTTAAACAGCCTTATTAAACAGTGTTGAAACAGTGACCTGGTAAATGACAGTAACCCAATGTGACCTTTTCAAGGAACACAACTACATTTTGGTTGGTTGTTCCACTGTAAAGGCAATATAGATAATACAGTGTTAGTAAAAATAATAAGAATGTCTTGCTCATAAATATGTATTGGCAAATTGTTTCATTTGCATATTTTATAAAAGCAATGGGTGGGGGGTCTTGAATTGGATTCAGCACTCCCTACAGCATTTACAAATGAGAACATGTTTTCCTCACATAAATTGGAACGCTGTCACTTGAGAACAGCTTCATAATGCTTTCCAGGTAGGGCACAGCAGAGCAGTTGTGTGTTGACGAATGTTGAGTCACAGTCTGAGTATGTTACAACCTTTTAGAATGTAGGCAGCTGCTGCAGTTGGTCTCTTGAGTCTAAAAATGTGTCTGTTTAAAGTGAGATTTCTTTTCCATATTCATTCATGACTTGGAACCAGTTTCTTATTTGCTTAGACATGTCTCTCAGTCTTTCAGTCTTGAAGAAAATGCCTCACAGCCTTGTAGACGTTTCGTGTTCTAGAGAGTTCTGGAATATCTCTAGAATAACTTATTAATTAAAATAAGCCTTTCATTGATTTGCAAGTACGATTCAATGTTATTAAAGCTTTCAGCACGATTATGTTGACATTAGTAAAAAAGTTTACTTGAAGCTAATTTGGTTGCTTTACATGGTGTAACAATTTTCCCAGCAAGTTTTCTCCTAAAATCAGACTTTTAAACATTTTTGAAAACTACCACTGACTGAACGAGTTTGAAAGAGTTTTATGAATGTCAAACTGGAAAACTTTTGTGTGTGAGAGGAAAGAATGATGAAGATGATTGTGATGCATGGAAACTATGATGTTTTGGACTAATGTTTTGGAAATTTTAACTGTGGCTTTTGTTACGTTTGCTGTCAGGCTCCACCTCCATCTACCATGACGGTAATGAAGTGCACGAGGAGGAGATTTATTACACCCCTCAGTTGGATTACAAACGTAAGTAATGTTGATGGCTTAAAAATGGAGTTTGATAGTTAACAGTGAAGTGCAACACTTATTTTAAGTCTTTACTTCACCAGAGCCACAGTGGTGCCACATACTTAAGTTGTCCCATGGGGAGGTATCTTGTTCTTCCCCTAGAGGTGGTCACCACCGTTACACACTTGGAACTCGTTGTTTGCTCTCCTGCGATCGAGGATATAAACGAATAGGAAGCTCATCTGTGCAATGCATGGCCAACCGCCGCTGGTCTGGAACCGCTGTTTGTCGAAGTCAGTTACTTAAATAAATCAGCCAGGCCTGTAATCAGCCAGGTGCTGCGGAGAGCCTAACAAAATCGGTCTTTACACAAACCATGTGTTTTACTGTCTAAATCTCTCAGGGGTGCGCTGTCATGTTCTGCCTCTGATGGATCATGGTACGTACAGTTGCACCCATGGCTTTGTGGTTGACTCCAGGTGTGACTACACCTGCTTTGAAGGCTACCAGATTGAGGGAGATCGCTACCGTATGTGCCAAGAAGAGGGCAAATGGAGTGGCACAGAACCCACCTGTGCAGGTATAGAAGATTTACCTCATTTATCTTAATGTACTAATAGGTAGTTTTCAGGTTGTTATGGTAACGTCTAAATGGCTCTGTTACATCACTTGCAATTGTGTAGATTAATATCTTCAGTTTTCTCACAATGAGGGAGAAAATATTTTAATATTTCGTAAAAATTGCATTGTTTCAGATCATGACCCACCCAAACTGAAATGTCCTTTGTCCAGAGTCAAGATAGCGGAACCAGGAAAACTAACTTCCAGAGTGTCCTGGGAACGCCCTGTCGCCAGGGATACCGCTGACAGATCACTGAAGTATGTCTGACATGTTTTTTAAAAGGGACACTATATGTCAGAGAGGCACCTATTTAATAAGTCGTTTTCTTACTAGGGTTGTAAGAAATGGACTGGAGTCTGGATCAGACTTTCCTGAAGGAACTCATGTCATTCGGTATAAAGCCTCTGACCAGGCTGGTAACGTTGCCACTTGCAAGTTCACTGTGCATGTTGAAGGTAAAATAAGGGAAGGTTGCCAAAGCATGCAATTTTGTTCTATTTCATAACAATTTTAGGTTGTAAGAACGTTTCCCTAACATACCCATTAAGTAACAAAAACATTAAAAATGTTCTAGGGTAGTTAAAAAACGTCTGTTTTTTAGACATTGTATTAATGCTATTGCTTGGTTATAAGAACATTATTGAAACATTTTTTAAATTCTGTAATGTTTTTAAAATGTTCCAGTAACTACTTAACAATAACGCTTCTGATATATATTACATAACATTAAAAATGTTACATTACTAACGTTACTGCAGGAACTTTAAGATATAACTTTAAGAGAACTTTTACAGAACATTGGCCAACGTTCTGAGAACGCTCCCTGTTAGCTGTGATATTACTCAAATTGTCCTAGAGAGAAAAACATCTTTCTCCTCAGTTGCCCACATTCTTTCAGAGGTATATAATATTAAACTGACTTTTTCTTGCTTTTAGTGAGACGGTGTCCAAAACTCAAGCCTCCTATGCACGGCTTTCTGACCTGCTCATCTGATGGCAATAATTATGGGGCTGTATGTGAATACCATTGTGATCCAGGATACGAGAGGATGGGCTTCACAACACGTGTGTGTCAGCTGAACCGTAGCTGGGCTGATGAAGCAGCTCAATGTGTATGTGAGTGTCAGTTGTGTATCATTTAATTTAAATAGATTTTTTTATTACAACATAAGTGTTATAATATATTTGAGTCTTTTTAACATTGTCGTTTTCAAATATAAGACTTGACACATGTTTACATTAATTACGGCTTTTAATTGTAAGTTAATGGTAATTGCTGCATACAAATGAAACCTGTATTTTTTTTTTACAGTAATGAACATAAAAACAGACATCAGGTCTCCTGGTGCCCTGCTTGATCAGTTTTATGAGAAAAGAAGGCTTCTGGTTGTATCTACTCCAGATAATGGTAACCAGAGGTACAAGCTCCAGAACATTATGCTGCAGGTAGATCCGATAATTCTGAATGACTGAAACAACATCACAGAAGTCATAAAAGCATTTATAATTTCTTGTGAATGGTTGTGACACAGAGGGCAGCGTGTGGTCTGGATCTGAGACACGTGACAGTGATTGAGCTGTTAGGAACCGCCCCTCGAGCGGTGGGCCGTATCAAAGAACAACGACTGGAGCCTGAGGTCATCGAAGGTCTTAGGTAACTTCCCAAATATCTGCATCACTGTTTACTCGTTAAATACTCAACTGTCATACAACCGCGATAATACAAACACATGCTCAAGATCCCGTTGACCAACATCTAATCAAGACCAGACCTTATTCTGATCAGTTCCACATGCAATCTTGAGAAAGAACACACAAAAAATACTATTCCACTGTGTGTGTGTGTTGGTAAATTAATGATTGTGTTTTTTATGCAACAGACAGGCACTGTATATCTCTCCAGCGTATTTCAGCATGGTGCTCTTAGACGAATACGGTGTGGATCGGGAGCGCTACGTTAATCCCACAACCTCAGATGAGCTGTACTCGTACATAGAGGAATTTCTCATTACAGAGGAGGAGCAAGAGAGACTGGAGATAAACAAGGAATTCTGTGACGAACCTTCATCTGATCCACTTTAAATTAGCTCCCAGTACTTGGGGAATGGTGATGTGGTGGCTGGGTTTACTGTAGAGATGAACTACTTTTGTTTGTAGACGTGACAAAACTATGTTTGTCAGAATTTTTGCTCTCTTAAAATTACATATATTTTATAATATTATACAATATTATAAATAAAACATACATTTTAAAATTTTATAGTTAAATATGTAATGTACTGTTGGTTTAATTTGCTAAGTGGGATGGCTAATCTTTAAACAAACATATTTGTAAGACAAATCATTCTCACATCTATATTCTGGTCATGGCACAAGGCATGGATTGTTTAAAATATTTCAGATTTATTAAATGTGAGACATTTTATGTAGTTTAAACAAAAATGTGCTCACAATGGTGGATTAAACTACAGCATAATGACATAAAATAACTTTGCTGTATGGTGATAAGAAAACGGTATCATATGGGCCATACATCAAGCGCTTATTTAAAAACAAAAAGATATTACTAAACTATTTACTGTGCCCATTTCAAACATCCATTTAGCTGGAACAGTTAAATAAAAAAATACAATATGTTCATACATCCAATTTCCATATTATATTGTTTGAACTGCCTAAAATCTGTCAAATACAAAAGATGTGCAACCTTAAAACTCTCTTTAAAAACAAATAAAAACATTGTTTATTTGGGATGTATCACCCGCGTCTTTGATCCCTGGCTGAGGGACTGTGTCCTTACTTGCCCCTTCCCATAGACAAGCGCAGTGGAAGAGTGCCCTCTGCCCAAGAGTCTGGGTACTGCATCATCTTCTGCCACAGAGAGCTCTCCTCTCCCGTTGAGTCTGTCACCCACTGCGTCTTTCCTTCCTTCACAGTCACTGCAAACATCACTTTCAGGTTATTTTCTATGCATAATATGGACTCCAACAGTGCCTCCCCTACAGAACAACAACAATTATAAAGTCTTACAACTTTTACACAAAGAGCATCTGCTTTAACCTGCTCCCAAGCTGAGACGGACTCCTCCCAGGAAGTCATTGCTGGAGAGGGCCTCTCTGTCCCAGACAGTGAGCTCCAGACACATGTCCTTCAGCTGCTCCAGACTCACATCCTTGTACACAAACGTGTGGTCATAGTGCGGGTTCAAAGTCTTCTTCACCACCTGAGTCTTCCTCTTTGAAGTACTCTTGTTTTTTGATGGCGACAGGTACCTGAGGGCAAAACGTATTAGCACAAGTGGAACAAAAGCTTCTTTTTTGAGTTTGAAGAGAGGAACTTAAACGGCTGTTTGCAAACCCTTTCACAAAGGAATCGTATGTGCCTCCAGATTTCATGGTGGTCAGATTTTTTGCCTCTTTGACCAACACGTGCAGCTCGGCTCCGTCCGTTTTGCTCTTTTTATCTTCAGGTAAAGAGAGAGACATTATTTAGATTTGTAAAACTATGGCTGCAATTTTTCCAATCTACAAACTGTGGAAACTTTCCTTACTTTTCCCTTTGGAATTCTCTTCATGCGTCTTATTTGCCGTGACATACTTCAATGAAATCGCCAGCTCTCCTTTATATTGACTGAAGGGTGAGGGTGCTGTGACTGACTGTGAGGACAAACAGAAGAATAAGCCTTTAAAATTCATACTTGACTAAAAAGGAAACAACAACTTCCGTACAGAAATATTTCTGTGGCATTTAAACAACAACACAGTTATCAGTACAAGGACATCATGTGACTTCCTTTTTCTCCCTTTAAAAGAAAGCCAAACAAATAGTTATGCTGTTGAATAATTAAGGCCTCGTGAAATGACCCATGCATTGAGGAGAACAGTTGTCTGCCCTTTGTTGACAGATTTCTTATTGAAACAGGAAGTCTGGGTGGGATGTCACGAAGGGCTTGTTCTTTTTTAATCATTAATAGACTTGTCAGACTACAAGAAAGACTGCCAAGTTTAAATGTGTATATCTGCTAAAAGTGTTTTGTCAACTTTTAAGTGAACACTAGCGAACAGATAGCTTTACCCTAAATGTGTGAGTGTTTTGACAATCTTTGTTACATTTTTGGGTCTTAAGCAACTGTAAATGTTACCTTTCCTCTAAGTGCCATACACTGTTCACGGGCAGATTCAATGTCATGGCTGTCCACTGGTACCTCCACCTCACCCAGAAAGACATTGTGGCCAAAACGGTCGTAGTGCCAAACTGAGAGCTGTAGTCTGCGAGTCAGCAGTTGTGTGCGGCTAACAGAAAACTAAAATCAAAGAGAACCAGAGATTTAATCTACAAACAAAAAATTACGTAGGAACGGGTCAGGATAAAATGTTATTTTAAATAAGAGGTTGCTCAAATCATCTCACAGTACATGAAACAATACCTTCAGTGTTTCTTTAAAACTGGGGCTGGTGGTGTTACGTTTGATGGAGGTTTTCTTCTTGGTCTTGTCTGGGAGGAGATAAGCCTTCACATACCTGCAGAATGTGACCACAGAGAAGCAACAAAACAATGGAATTCTGCAACATTCTCTGAGTGATTTTCCTTCAGTAACACAGGAAACCAACAGTGTGATTCAGGGATGGAAAATAACTCCTACAAAGACTCTTTTTGGCACAGACTGTGTGGAGGGCCACTTACGGGTTGCATTTCTGTTTTGCTGCATCAGCGTAAGCCAGTCCTCTGCACTCATGAACCAGAATAGACAGACTCTGACTGGGATCATTGTAGGAGAGAGAGAAGGTAATATCTCCACTCACTTCCACACTGTCATAATCTCCTGCTTCACTGTACACACTCATCGTACTGCCCAGAGTCATCTGTGAAGCCCAGTATGTAAGTCACTTAGTTTATCACATTTTAATCAACTAACTAGTTAC
>JAZGTK010022538.1:0-10241 GCA_036877625.1 Ambastaia sidthimunki | reverse complement strand
ACATGACTGACATCAGATAATTCTTGTTGTTCAGTCTGTGAGTGTTTCCTTGACCTGTGGATTTGAATCTCAGGAAGGTCATTAAAGGTGTGGTGAGTATCAGAGTGGAATTATCAACACCAGATTTACGTTCGTAGCCTTTGTTTGCATCCCAACAATTTAAAAAGGATTATTTTTAGAACTGTGGGTTTTACTAGCTCCTCTAGAACACAGTTATTGGGGCGTGCTTCAGTGCAAGTGTGTATTTATACAAGACCACTTCTGTTTTGTCCATGCTTGGACTGAAGTTTGGTCACACACGCTCACACCCTGTGTGGACCCACCTCATGTCTTAAGAATACTCATACACCCTTTTCCGCTCTCCCATGTGGGGCAATAACATTCCCATAGCCGGCCAATACTTGCACAAACACACTTTGTCATTTCCTTTGTTTTAAGGAGCGAATACTGCAGGCCAAGCCAAGTGAATGATTATGGTTTCAGTTAAGTCAGCCTATCACAGTTATGAAATAACTAAGAATGACAATAATACTTTCATTAAGTGATTCAACTTTTCTATGTTTTAAAGATGACGTTTTATGACATACCTTCATGTCCTCCTGGATGTGGTCTGCTTGCTATAGTGGGGTCTTCGGAGCCCGAGACATGACCATCTGGAACTGACACAGAGCAGAAGGAATACAAAGAGAAATTAATCCTACAGGTAAATGCCTCTTATGCATTTAAAACCACTTTAAATGGAGGTCATTTGTTATTCACAGTGGCCCCAAATGTCAAAGTGAAGCACTAAGCTTATCAATACCTGTCTCCTCACAGTTGGTCCCAGAATGCCCAGGGCAGCATCGCCATTGCAGTGCAGTGAAGATCTTCTCCTTCTGTCTGTACACTGGCCGAGTGGAGAGTTTGTACCTGCATACAAATACACAGAGGTTTACATACAACACTTCCTTCAAAACAAGGTAATTTTATTTACAGTTCAATTTACATTTATTTGCAATTCTATTTGGTACTGACACAGAAATGACACAATCCATTGAAGATATGAGAAGGTTTACTCACATGATCATCTGGCAGTCTGGACTGGCACTAGGACAGGGACTCTGGGACTTAATAATGTACTTCTCTGTTCCACACGCTACTGCCACACTAACAGCACGCTTGTAAACAAACGCACACCAATTCCTGGAAGAGAGAGAGATAGAGAGATGTGTCAGCCACACAACACGTCCACTATCCAGTTAGGTCAAGGCTAGAAGTTCAACATACTAATGCCCTTATTCCAGTTATTTTTGTGTACTTGTGTATAACTAAACCTTTCTCAGGGTCAAGCGTAAAGAAATATGAACCAATCAATGAAACATGAAGCCATGTAATGTATTTTTTGGAATGTATCCAGGGTTATCTCCATTAATTTGATGAATCAGTGGCCGGATGTTTTTCCTCAAAGTTCTTGGAATAAAAGTCATTTACTGTTATTTTAAGAATAAATATAGTGGTGTTCTCAGGAATGCTCTTTGTGGCAGAAGTGCTATACAGTAATTGCGTTTTATGCAATGTAAATTGTTGACCAACAAACTGTATAAATGTTTAATGAGCATTAAGGTTGTCTGCTAGTAAACAACTTGTTTTACACTGTACACTTCTTGCAATATGATTTGTGATTTTTCATAACCCAGTGTAAACCATGGAGCAAACACCCTTTAAAACCAGGCCTAAAATGTGGCCCTGTCCCAGGGTTAAGTGTACAGTGTAAATAGGTGTTCCTGTAACTCAGTTGGTGGATCATTGCACTAGCAGCAGAAAGGTTGTTGGTTCGAATCCCAGGTAACACACATACTTATAAATTGTATAACTTGAATGCACTGTAAGTTACTTTGGATAAAGGCAAATTCATAAATGTAAATGTGTAAATAGGTTTACTGTATATTTCTTAGTTACAAATATTACTGCCAGTATTTACATGCTGTTTCTCCATATACTTTCATATTTATTTTTTCAGAACATTCTGTTCACCATATCACCTTTTTTGGCATTTTGTTGCTTCCTTTCGTACCAAGAACAAAAGAATGTGTGTCATTTTGCCAGCAGTAATAATTTAATAATAATGGTGCTGACAGTCTTTATGGCAGTGAGGCAGATGGAAAGGTCCACACTGACTCACAATGCCACTGTTTCCTATTGACTTACACAAGCACAAATATTTATTAGAGCACCAATACAAAAATCCCCATTAGACTGAAACCAAATCGAAGGGTCACTGCTAACAACAAAGATCAGACAAGGTATTGTGTCTGAGGTGTAGAGTTAAATATATGCAGGGTTAATATAAGAACATAACACTGACCAGAGATCAGAGGTTTGTGGAGTTAGACGTTAGACAGATTGGACCCTATGGGAACATTTTGAATAAGAACCTCAGACAGCAATTAGTTGTTTTTACGTGCTTAACCACCTTTATGTATGATTCATAGTTCATGAGTAAGACAGGTCAGAACCTCTCGCTGTCATACTCTGCCAAATCCCTCATATCTAGTGCTGAGTCCTTAATTGCTTTGGGTGTAATTGTTCTGAATTTGGTCATGAGTTAATGCATTGTGTGTAATCGTGAGAATGAGAAATTTTGTATGTGTCTCTCAATTAATCAAACTTAAATGTGGGCCAGATTAGGTCAACTGGGCCAGACTTTGAATTGTGTCAGAGCTCTTAGGTTTCAATTGTTTTTATGGCGGGTCTCTTTACTCTTATGGGGGGTCTGAACCTCCCACCCCTGTTTCCCCCTGAATCCCCCCAAATTCCAGCACTGAATTGGACTAGTACTTTTCAAAAGAGTTTTAATGACTAAATAATTGGGTACAAGTCAAATTGACCAAAAATACAGCAGATCCATTTAGCTGACTAAATTGCACTTTATTTAAAGGCCAAATTTAAAACCAAAACCAAAGGAAGTATAGTTTCAACATGATTGGACCCTGACTTAAGTAAGATGTAACATAAGGAACAATTAACAACACTTTTAGCATGATTATCAAACCTTATGCTTTAAAGACCTTTACCCTGTAGAATTACAGTATGATCAATCCTGCAGAAAGCTGTTCATAAGGTATAAACTGATTTTCCAGGGTTCCTGATTAAACTCACATGGATAAACTGTAAAATTGTATATAGGACACAGTTCCTTTTACATAAACAGTTTTATCCAGTGCAGTGTCTCTGTCCAAATAGAATAAACAAAGTAACACAAAAAACAACGCTGGCACATTTTTGTATACAAACAACCTCAACAAAAGGCAAATCTGAGTGAGTGGTCATTACTGGCCAACAACAACATTTCTTGTGCAACACAGCGAGACTCCAGGCAATGGACACAAACCAGAAAATGGCCAAAAAGGATGGACTTAAAGGAACATTCACCCCAATATAAAAATTTTGAAGGATAGTCAGACAGGTTTGGAATGACATGCAAAGCTAAACAAGTTATGACAGAATTTTAATTTTTGGTGTGTACTGTTCCTTTAAATTTTCGTTCTCAAGGCATTTGTCTCTGCTGTTGTTTTTTGCCTGGATGTCCTTGTTATTTAATATAATCTGAAGGTAAAGAGATTCAATATCTGAAGATGAGTTACTTCATAAACGTGTGAATCATAACAGTGATTTTGCTTTATTCTGGGGCAGTCTGGGATTATAGGCTTATAGGTGTACAGTTGTCTTAGTTGCCTCCTTCTCAGGCATATGTTATCTTCTGTTAGCTTCCCTTATGGTACAACAGCTTCCTTACCCCAATCAGCAGCTTTTTCAAGCCTGACTCACACTATATGTCTATATGTCACTTCCTGCCATCTAAGTCTATGGGCAGGTCACCTCACACAAGCACAATGGTTCTGTTTCTGTTCTGCAGATTAGTTTGTTCCTGACTTGCTCCTCGCAGGAAGGAAGCGGCTGACGTTCTTCTCTTCGCGGGCTTCCCTCATCCTGGGATCCTCACTCATGGAAGATACTCACGGATTGTCATACATACACAGTGACGTGACCTCTAACCTTTCGTGTCATCATTTCCTCTGGGCAGATGTCATTTCCAAGAGGTTATCGAAGCGAAACAGCAAACATCAAGAACTATAAATAGGCTTAACCTGTCTGCATCATTTATTTAAACATGCTCAACTTTGTTAAACACAGCTGAGACCATATTATAGTGTCTAAATTAACCACAAAATAGTGAGAATTCATATCAAGCAATTCAGAGGTGAGAGATGTGAAGAAATTATTTCCAGTCGAGCAAAGCTCTGTGGGCACAGTTTTTGATTGGTAAAGGCTTCTCATTGCCTCCCACTTTTGTACCACAGCTGCAATAGATACAACTCTCTCCATCCATGTCATGCTGTTGATTCTAGCCCAACCTCTGCTGGGTATTAAGTTGGTCGAGACCCAGACAATAAATAATGAGGATGAAATCAGATTAACTGAAACCAAAACAGAAAGGACAGGAAGTTTTAACTGTGTAACTTTCTGTTACAAAAACAGAAAGTTTTCGTAACACAGCATTGCATTTTGTATTGTATTTGATATGTATTTGTGTTGATTTTGTATTGGTTTTGTATTGATTGTTTGATTTGTTTTAATATTCTGACAGCTGTTTTTGTTTAGAAAGAAATAGCTTCACGTTTTTGCTTAAGGCCCTTTTTTTATTTTTTAATTCAAAACAATCAATCACATTTTTATTATTGTTTTCTAGAACAGTAAATAAAACATTTCTTTTATATGATGATCAATTATATTTTCCCTTCTAAACTGTGGAACTGGACCTATTCCTGTGAGTATTCCAGCTCTATTTCATTGTTTTTGCCAGTTTCTGCACCTGGGCATCAGTCTCTCTCTTTATCTTTTCAGCTTTTCACAGTTGCTCATGCATGCCAAGATAACACATCACTTAAAAAAGGTCTTTTATCTCATTCAAAGATTGAGAGCCCCCCAAAGCTTCACCTTTAGTCTCTAATATATTTCATCACCTGGACCTCCTACAGCAGGTTTGCCAAAGTGCTTAAGCTCTCATTGCTTAGTCACATATCCATCCTCATTCAAACACTCCAAGTTTAGTACCCTTAACTAGACACCAACCAGATGTTTTATGTTTCACAATTATAACACTTTAAACTTTATAACTACATTTTATAACAATCTATATGGAAGGTGTCATCACAGTTTAATGTATGTATCTGCGTTGACCTAATAAGTTGATTCAACTCTCATGCAAAGATTAAACAGAGTCTAATTTTCATGTACAGGAAACATTCAGCTCATATATGTTCCCTGTAATTAGCCTGAATAGCTATGGATTAGCCAGAGTTAAGAGAAAACATATGGTCTTGACACTTTGAGGAGCTGTTGGGTCAGAGGAAATGTTTACAAAATCTCTCTTGTAAGTACAAAAGTACAGAATCTCTGTAACATGGGCACTTCCAAATGTTTGCTGAAACACTTGACTTACAGTGTGTTTAGTTCTTAGGTCAACTAAACATTGACTTCAACAGAGATGGAGAAGATAAGAAGCTTGGTGGTGATGGAAGTGATGGGGAGGAAACCTGCTTAATTTTGTTTTTATAGCCAGTGCTTGATAAGTTACTGCTTTGCTTCAACATGGGTGGTTCCCCAAGACAAATAATGAGTTCCAAAACCATGTAAACCAAGTTTGTTTTATGACATGCATGTAATGAGCTAGATTATGGCAGTGTGTTTGTATTACCATGGTGGTTCATGATGACCATCATGTTTTCTGTCCTAAACATACAGTTCCCCACTGCTAGACCTTCAGGAAATAACTGTGTACCATGCAGTTCTAATTGCATGTTTGAATTCAATGAAGCAAGGATGATGAATTAAGCTAAGATTCTTTTGTACCGCTTGACTGAGGTATGGGCAGTCAAATCAGATGAGAAATAGAAAAACGTACCCAGTGCGTTGAGGTAAGCGTGTTTCAGTTTCAGCTGTTGGGTCTGCTTCCTCAGGCACATCCAGAGAGGGATGTCCATGGCTGGGATCATGGTGTCCATGACCCAGGGGATGGTGCATAGCTCCATGGACATCAGAGCCTCTGTTGTTTATTCCTTCACCATGATGTGGTGCCCCAGACCCTCCCAAAGAAACTTCATGTGTCCATTCAGCACCATCCGACATGTCCTTCAGGTCTTCCTTCTCCTCCACCTCCAGGTCCCTGGCATTGACCCTACAGTGTGCTGCCAGAAGCAGCCCCTGGAGTAGCACTGCCAACCTCAGCACTGTCATGTCTATGTGGTCCTCTAAACACAAAAGAACTGCTACGAAACAAGGCCAAACACAGGAGAACTACTTGTTTCAAAGCTGCGTGATTCTGTATGGAAATTCTCCACCCCCATCATGAAAATTATCCTCTCCCTCCTTCCTCCTGTCAGTCCACTCCCCTCCATTCCACATGTTCCCCCACCTCTCACTTCCCCTCTCCCATCCCTCCCCTTAATGGTTTCAAAGACCTCCAACAATCCTCGGAAATGAACCCCCCACCCACCTCCAGCTTACTGCCCATGGAAAGGTTGCAGAGCCTGGAACAATGAGGCCTGTCAGTTCACAAGCTTACAAGCTCAAAAGGTGCTGGACATGCTGTCTGAGAACACACACACATGTCTGGACACCAACAAAAAAATGTATTTATTTTGGCTGGTTTTTACACACTTATCACCCCTCATTGCTCCTGTCTTCACTCTCAGCTCAGTAGCTCAGGAAAGAGATATTAAAGCTGAATATTATCTTATAGATATTAAAGCTGTGTGAGTGTATAAGTGTATTTAGGCAAAATAAAAAGGCTATATTATCAAAAAGGGCTCTGTTTAGATGATATTCCGTAAAATTTATATTTTTATCTTGTTCTTACTCTCTCCCACACATTTAGTTACAAACAGCTTAGGAGATATGAAAATATTTAGGAAGACCTTCACTGGCAACAGACTGTGAGAAAATGTTGACTGATGACATGTCCTGTTTAGTTAAAAGATGAGTCAGTGTTTTAAATGGAACACTATAGTTTCCTTGTAAAAGTAGTATGAAAAACAGATGTTTTAGTGGTTTTGTATAAACATTGATCAGATCTGGTTTGTTGTTGTAAGGAAGATCTTTCACGATGTTTTCATCTTTAAACTGTGAACCTCTAACCTGTTAACAAGACAAACAGCCAAATAAACCTACAATCAGTCTGGTATGCCTGCAGGAACGTTACTAATAGTCACCAGTAGATGGCAGCATTAAACAAGACCGTATAAAGCATTTAAGGTTCCAACGGTACTTTTGAAATAATATTTGCAATGCAACAAACATTTAATAATTTAAAAGTACCATACGTTTAAATATTTATAGATCAAAGTTAGAAAATAAATGTAGCAGCATTTAACTTGGAATATGTGATGAGTAATGTTTTAATCTTTATAATAAAATCTCTGACTTTTGATTGCAGTCTTTCTACAGAGTGAATTGGAAGGCTACTGGTTAACCACTACTAGTCCATTAATTTCAGCAGAAAATGCTGGTGGTGACCTGGAAGACCTGACCTGCAGTAGGCCTGCTGCTGAAGTTGCCAATAACATACGCAGGTATTTGCACAAGACTTGTGACTGTCTCCAGTGCTTTAGCATCATTGTGCTAATTGGTTCCCTACATTTCAGTAACCAATCAGGAAGTCCCCCAAGCCATCCTATGTATTTTGTGTCGTAATGAGAATAACCTCTGATGATGAACTTCCTTTTACCCAGTGCTTGAAAAACAACATACTGAGAGAATGTCTCCTCACAGTGAAGTGCTTACCTTTGGACAAATTCTTCAGACCCAAACTTAATCAAAAAACATTTTGTTACCAGGCAACACAGACTGTTGCAATGGCTTTTCAAATGACTAATATGCCCGGTTTAGATACTGTGTCTGAGGAAACTTTAAAAACACTACTAAATCTTCCTTCAAATACAATATCTAACATATTAAAATACACTTTATCTTGTTTAAAATAACAGCTACATTTTCAGACTTTCATTGCCTGTTTGCTGCAACAAAACACTATAGTGGAAGATCATAGTACAATGATAGTATCAGAATTTGTTGGCACATTTTGTTAGTTGCTAGTAGTATTTAGCAAACACAAAACAAAAAACAATTATAAATATTAAAAAAGCACTAAGCAACACAAGTCTGATGTAGTGATATTACCATGGGAAAAGACAACTTATATATACTTAATATACCATGTTTTTACGGTACTCCAAGGTACTTTAAAGAATACCATGGTATTTTAAATGTACCATGTCCATTAAAACCATGATAAAACTATGGTACAATTTTGAAAGTATGTTATTGACAATTGTTAATTTTGTATCATTTTAAAGCTTTCACATATACTTGTTTTTAAAAACAATTACACTTAATTCCAATTTTGTCTTATTTTAAAAAAATGTAAGTCACCTTGGAAGTTTAGTTGAGAAATACTGCCCTAGGGCGTAAATCACTTTATTGTGTTTATGAATCTGGTCACTGGTAAAGATCGCTGCAGTTTCAGGACAACAGTTTCAGGACACCACCGCCAAGACAGCAGTTTAAGGACAGCAGTTACATGTTGATAATTTTGGGATAACCCAGCCCCCACTAACTAACCCAGCACAGCCACTAACCCCATCCCCATGAGAAATATGCTTCACATTACTGTCCACCTTGATCTTGCTGATAGATGTTGGGTTAAAACTCAGCAGATTTACCCAACAAATGGAACATTGAAACTACCCAAAAATGTGTTGATACACCAACAAAACAACCCAACAGACTCAACCCAGCATTTTTTAGAACAAAAGCTCTGTGTTTGAACACATATGAATATGTAACCATAGAGAGAACAATGTTATTGTCTAAAGTGCTTGCCATCAACCCTAACCCTTTCTCTTCAGTGACAGCAGGGATGTGGTATGCGGTGTGATCACAAATGGGATTTACCCTGAACTTCAATCTCACCAGCTCTTAAGTACATGACTGTTCTGAATCCCAGCACATCAGGGCCAGTTGCTTCATCGTCTTACAGTAACAGTAGTCAGTTGATCAGTCTGGTAAACCACAATGACTCCTGTTATAGTCAGAAGATACAGCAAGAAAGAAAGAGAGAAAGAGAGAGAGACCTTAGTATCAGATCATAAGCAGAAATGTGAAATATAGCTTTATAGGTTTATTGGATTGATTATCGTTTTTATTACCGTAGTTCAAGTACAAATATCATTACAGTTAAACTACTGTACTGTAGTTACTGTACTGTATAGTTACTGTAAACTACTGTATAACTGTAATACTGTAAACTATACTACATACTATAAGTGCTGCAGTAAAATCATTATTAATTTTATAATAATAAAATTAACTTTCAAAATGTAACTTTCAAAATTCAAAGCATTGTATTTTGATTTGGTCTTATAACACCTCAATGCATTGATGGTAAATGCTATTAGAAGCTATGAAGTAAACAAATACATCCAATGTTTTATTTACTGTTTTATGCAGTCAATAAAACTCTGCATTACTGGGTGTGAAACACTCAAGCATCTAAACATAAGGCCTATTGTCATATGATGAACTCCATTAAATGAGTGCAGGACTCTCATGTTGGTGATTAGTTTAAAGTACTGATTTTGCTGCTCTGCCTGCGGTCACATTTTTTTCCACATGCCTGGATGTATATTGACCAGATAGAGCTGAGATACAAGCAGCCGGTATTAGATTACGGTCTCTCATTTTCCTGTGAAATGCATGGTGTTATATATAGACATACAGTGGAGTTCATCTAGTTAGGGTGTCGCCATGGAGGTGGATAACAAGGTCATGTGATTACTGTTGACCAGACAGTATTTCTGCTGAGTGAAACATGTCAACAATGCAGCAAAAAAGCAGAGAAGAACTCTTAACAGTGTTTATGGTAATGTATGGAGGATAAGTTACTATACACTACTGTCGGGATGTATAATGACTACATTGATGTATTCATGAATCAGTTCGGTATCTGTGTTTAAAGCCTGTTTAAAACACCAGAGCATTCTTCATTAAACACCTCTGTGAATATAAAGGCATTAATAACCATAACACTGATTATCATGTTACAGTATTTGTTAATTATACAGGGGAAACTGGGACTACTTGTCTTATGAGGATCTATTAGTGCATGTGACAAAAGGTCAGTGTGTCCTTACTGTATCTTTGCT
>JAZGTK010022537.1:0-10241 GCA_036877625.1 Ambastaia sidthimunki | reverse complement strand
TATATGCTTAATTCAAGTATGTACTATTTCACGCGAATATATGACATTAGCAATGTGAAGGCTTATTATCTAAAGCTAATGTGTATAGAAGTTTAGTAATTTGAATACTGGATATTAATAGTCAATTTGTTTTGTGTGTTTACAGTTTGACCGCACAAATGCACATATACAAACAAATGTACAACAATACTAAACTCCAACTAACAACAACAAATGACCAAGATGTGTATTGTGTGAGTTCTGCACTAGTGGAATAAAAAAAAAAAAAAAAAATCAAAATCAAGTTCCAAGTTAATGTTATCGTTTCATGGGTAACAGGCGGTACCACTTAAAAACGGTAAAACTGCATTTCAGTGTGTGACGCTTCAAGAAACTGGGTGATAAAATGCTGAGAAAACATTTTTGTTAAATATAGGCAAAGAGTAACTAAACTAAACTGAAGATATGAGAATAACCTAGTTTAATTTATTTTGAATTATTTTTAGTCACAACATAGCTCTCAGTTACGTTTGTGTTATTTAATAGGTTTTGAGTTATAAATGTATAGTTATATAGTGAAATAATAATAAAGTAAGTATGAGTGTGAATTAAAATAGTTTAAAAGTGACTGAATAATGTGGAACAAAACAGATAGCTATCATTTGTCTTGAGCTGATATGACCAATAACCATTACTGATAAATTTCTAGTTCAGGTCTTTAGTGAATGAGGTTTGAAAATAAGAAAGTGACTTGATGATCTGGAATACTGAATAAATTATGATGATCTCTTTCAGGTGCCTTTGTTGCTGGGCTTGATGCAGGTTTGGTGTACAATTCCTTTCCAAAAATGGGTGAATACTGGATCCCTGATGATCTTTTGGCTTTCTCCCCAACCATTAAGAATGTGTTTGAAAATCCCACAACTGTTCAGTTTGACCACCGTTTACTGGTAAGAACTGCATTTGTCATCTATGAAACAGGGAGTCAAAGTTTCAATTTCCTGTTCCAAGTCACCCAGGTATAAAAAAAAATGCAAAATATCAAAGGGAATATACTTAAAATATTTTGCTCATATGAATTTATATGGGTGCCAATAATTGTGGCACACATATATTTAACAAAATTATTTGTTTTTAATAAAACAGTGTTGTATTTGTAATCGTTTGCTTTCAATGACAGTATTTTGAGCAAAAGATCAAAAGGGTCATAAAAAATAAACAATAAAGAAATTTTTTCACAGCCTTTTTTGCTCATATTTACCAAGTGTGCCAATATTAGTGGAGGATACTGTATATATACAGTATATATACACAACCACAGTATTTTGTAGATATTCTTTAATTTGCCTGAAAAGTCTTTTGGTGGCTTTCCAGTGTATTACATCGCTTTTAACACATGCAGAGAAGTTAACCAAAAGAAGTGCTTGAGGAAGAAGAGTTTATTGCATGGGGTGATTGCAATTTTTCTGTTGTGTTAAAAATGTTGTTAACCTACACCTAAGTACTGTCTGTGTGACCAAACATTTATACCTAGTAAATCTTCCACAAAGAACACAATAATGTCAGATGAGGTGATAAGGTGAGCTGTGACATGCTCTTCTGAGTTCCTGAAAGACAAGTAAAACTGCTGCATTCTGAATCATTTGAAGTGGTTTGATGCCCATACTGGAAGCAGCAGTCTAGCCTAGTGATTACAAGATGCCGCATGCTTAGTTAAGGAAGGATTGACGTAAATTTTATACATAAATTCCGTAAAGGAAATTCCGTAAAGCCATTTAAGGCTAATCTGCCACCTGCTTCCCAAGAACAGGCAGCACAGACAAAACAATGTGGTTTTTCTTATGTTTTTGTTTGGTGAAGAGTCTTAAATATTAGCAGAATTCTTATTTTAAAGGCCTGCATTTATGCATCTGGGATCAGTTTATGTTATCAGTTTTATATTGCACTCTGTTCTTCCTTTTTTATTGAGAGAGAAAGACAGGAAGGTCTGAGAGGTCAATCCATTTTAATAAAATTTTTGTATTTTGTGTTTCTGCAGGGCATCTGCTCAGTGACAGCAATAACAGGACTCTACCTCTTCTCCAGACAAATGCACTTACCCAAGAGGACAAAGATCGCAATTGGCTGTCTCACAGCCATGGCCTATACACAAGTAAAAATGCTAAAACTGTCTAAAATAGACAATTATAGACAATTTAGAGTTAAAAATGATTTAAAAGGGTCCTATTTGTGTTTTCAATTTTTCAATATTAGTTATAATTTTGCTGTTTGAGCATAAAAATGACCCACAAATTTTAAGATTACTGTAAAGAAAGCTATTCTCTTTTACAAAAATTGTTTTTTAAGAACTACAACAAAACTACAACAAGCTTTGTCTTTGACATCACAAAACCTAAATTTAAAACAAACTCTGCCCGGGGAATGTGCAAAAAGCAGGCGAGGCATGATGGCATGCTTTAGTAGTATTATTGCCAATGTTAAAGAAATGCTGTTTTCCACCTTGACACCCCCCCTTTGTTCAGCTTTTTTAAGACAGGCTAATGTTGATTTTACATACTTTCACTTTTGTAAGCCTCTGTTGACTATTCTTATTATGCGTAATACACAGATATTGGGTGCCAGTATGAACTTTATTTTTTAATTGGTTTATTACATTTAATCGAAAGGTATAAGTTGAAATAAAAAAAATGTTTGTGAAATTGCTTGCAAATGGGCTTGCAAATGGGCTTCTGGTCTAGCCGCTTGTTTCATTATCTGAACCAAGCCCAAGGCAAAACTGCTTATTTTTACTGGTTATGTAACCAAGTTCTTTGTTATCCAAGTGGGTCTAGTTGATCTGCTTGTTGAATTGAAAAGGCAGGATTGACACCATTGTTACTGTTTACCAGAGAGCTGAAGCTCACATTTATTGTAAGAGATCAAGACATTTCTGGAACACACACTAAGCAAGTAACCAGTCACAACAGACTGAGCCAGCTTGACCAATCAAATATTTTGAAAGAAGGGGATTCAAAGAATCCGGAACAAAACAGAGCTTTTGGTATAGACTTAAAACAAAGGTGTTGTAATGTAAAATATAAAAATTAATGTATTTTATTTTTTTAACAATTAGGCATAAAAACCTATTCTAGTACACCCCAAACACAAAATCAAGACTGTGAAAACGGCCTTATAGGACCGTAATTTCAGAAAACGTGTATTAAACCACCAAAGTTGTACATTACTTGGTAATTGTACGGATTATTTGTTAATTAAGACCACTATGATTTAAAAAAAATACTGATGCTAAATACTTAATACTGAGGAAATGGTGCCAATGTAATGTTTCTGATTGTGTTCTTAGGTGGCTCTTGGCATCAGTACACTGCTGTTCTATGTGCCCACCTCACTTGCAGTCACACACCAGTCCGGATCTGTGGCACTACTCAGCTTTGCCATCTTGGTCTTGGCTGAGCTGCGTAAGGTGGTCAAGTAGACTTTCATAATGAGATTGATGAGATCTGTATGTTAAATTATGCTTTGGTGTTTGATAACCCATCATTTGATAATTCAACCACAGGTTCTTGTTTTGTATGTATGGATAATTGTAATAGACTCAGCCCAGTGTAATGGTAAAATACAATGAATTTTATTTGTCAGGTCGCTGGATTTGTGCAAATTGTGTAACTGGATTTTTTTACTATATAAAAAGCAACTGATTCACAGTATTTTATTTTGTGTGAGTTATTTTATGTGTTGGGAAGATTTTGTTTTAGTTTTTTGGGAGGTTTTGTTTTATTAGATTAAACATTTTAGATGCCAAAATGCAGTTAGTTTATCCATGTCAGTCTTGTTTTTTGCCATCAACAATTTTTTTTAAACGGACTGAGTTGTGTTTGATTTTCAAATAAAAAAATAATCTGCAATAGAGATGGCGTGAAGGGAAAGGTGTGTCCAAACACTTTAGGAAGTATTTCTAGTATTTTAGGAAGAATCAATGATATCCTTTTTATCATTTGTTATTGATTAATTATAGGCTATTATTTAGATTTGAAACCAGCTTGATATCAAGCTGTTGTGTCATTGGTTCTGATAAAAAGTCAGTAAATTCTTTATTCAAATTCTTTTAAAATTCTTTGATTTGGCCTGTATACACTAGCCAGTAGAAATGACAAACTTGATTTATCATTTACCAGATGAAATTATATTAAGCACCATTAATTCAAAACAATTGTATCTGAAATCAGTTCTCTGGGAAACTTTAAAAATATTCCTTTGAAGTGCAGCAACACCTCCGCCTTTGCCAGAAAAAGTAGCATGCAGATAATAGTGATAGTGATACAGGTAGAGTAATAGTAATGCTTTAGTTCGCAAGTCCCACTAATAAGCTTAAATAGAATAACAATATGTTGGCTTTTTCATGCCGGCATAATACATTTAATTAAGGTAAAAGTAAGGTTGGGATTATGCTGCACCGCGTTACATAAGCAACAATTCTGAGCCTGAGTCTGACCCTATATATTCTGTCAGCTTGACTCAAGTGTGCCTCCTAAATCCGTCACGTAATTGCCTTGATGTCATTTGCCTAAATATGTCTGAATGGATGATAAGCCTTTAGAAAGAAAATACTCCCTAAAAAGGTTTTGTACATTTTTTTGCTTAAGTGCGAATGATTTACATGTTAAGTCAATGCAAAGACGTACATTTTGTGGCAGTTTGTACGATAACACACTACCAGACTTTCAACTTGTTTTAAACTAGGGCTGTCACAATAGCAGAATTTTACTATCATGATATTATGGTAATGATATATAATGTTATTGTGATATCTATTGAAATTAAAAGAAAAAAAAATCTAATTCACTTTCTCTTAAAGTGATAGTTCACTGAAAAATGAAAATTCTGTCATCATTTACTCAACCTTGTTGTTAAATTATTGATGTCACCACCTCCAAGACTATCACCACACGCTCCAACAAGAAGCCGTGGATGAATGCAGAGGTGCAGGCGGCAAGGCGGCCCTAAGAACACCAAGGGCCAAACTGTCCTGGGCCATCAGAGAGACAAAGCGCACACACGCTCAAATAATCCACAGCCACTTTAAGACCAACAGATACAGGTGGCGCATGTGGCAGGGCATCCAGGCTATCACCAATTACAGGTCAACACCACCTGCCTGTGACAGTGATGCCTCCCTTCCAGATGCGCTGAACGACTTCTACGCTCGGATTGAGGCACAAAACAGTGTAACGGCGAGGAAGACCACCCCTCCCCCCAACGACCAGGTGCTGTGTCTAACAACGGCCGATGTGAGGAAGACTCTATACACAGTTAACCCGCAGAAGGCTGCTGGACCAGACAACATACCTGGTAGGGTGCTCAGAGGATGTGCAGACCAACTGGCAGATGTTTCACAGACATCTTTAACATCTCTCTGAGCAGCACCGTAGTTCTATTGTGCTTCAAGGCCACCACCATCGTCCCCGTGCCAAAGAAGTCCAGTGTCTTGCCTCAGTGACTATTGTCCCGTGTACTTACACCTATCATCTTGAAGTGCTTCGAGAGGCTTGTCATGAAGCACATTAAGACCCTGCTGCCCCCCTCACTAGACCCCCTGCAGTGTGCTTACTTCCCCAACCGCTTAACAGACGACGCCATCAACACCACCCTGCATCTGGCCTTACCCACCTGGACAATAAAAACACATATGTTTGAATGCTTTTCATAGACTTCAGTTAAGCATTCAACACCATCATTCCTCAGCACCTGACTGGAAAGCTGAACCTGCTGGGCCTGAACATCTCCCTCTGCAACTGGATCCTGGACTTCCTGACTGGGAGACCTCAGTCAGTTTGGATCGGGAACAGCATCTCGATGCTGGGGCCCCACAGGGCTGTGTGCTCAGTCCATTGCTGTTCACTTTGCTGACTCATGACTGTGTAGCAATGCACAGCTCGAATCACGAAGTTCGCCGATGATACAACCGTGGTGGGTCTCATCAGCAAGAACAACAAGTCAGCATACAGAGAGGAGGTGCAACAGTTAATGGACTGGTGTAGAGCCAACAACCTGTCTCTGAACTTAGACAAAACTAAAGAGATGGTTGTTGACTTCAGAAGAGCACAGAGAGACCACTCTCCATTAAACATTGGCCGCTCCTCTGTGGAGATTGTCGAAAGCACCAAGTTTCTTGGCGTTCATCTGACGAAGAACCCTTGCAGCGGATAGTGAAAACAGCTGAGAAGATCATTGGGGTCTCTCTCCCCTCCATCATAGACATTTACACCTCATGCTGCATCCGCAAAGCCACCAGCATTGTTAAGCTCCACTTTGACAAAAGCCACATTAAACATCATTTGTGGCTATGTACTATTTAATTTGCATTGGCTTGTTATTTATTTGGGCTGAGTGAGACCTTGCCGCCAGGCAAGATACTGCTGGTGCTTGCTGCATTAGAACAACTCCGCCAGGCAAGGTATTACACTAAACTGGATATGCGCGATGTCTTTCACCTCATCCGTATTAAAGAGGGGGGGCGAATGGAAAACTGCATTGGTAGTGGAGAATCTAGTCATGCCCTTCGGCCTAGCCAACAGCCCATCTGTCTTCCAGTCCTTTATAAATGACGTCTTCCGAGACATGCTCGACAAATGGGTAATCGTGTAGATTGATGATATCCTGATCTATTCCAAGACCTTACAAGAACATATCTCTCATGTCAGAGCCGTACTGAAACGTCTGATCCAGTACCAATTATATACGCCAAAGAAGAAAAATGTGTATTTCACCAAACCAGTACTGCCTTCCTGGGATATATTATTAGTCGGGAGGAGGTAACTATGGACAATAAAAAGGTGAAAGCAGTCCTCAAATGGCGCCAACCACGAATCGTCAAAGAACTACAATGCTTTCTGGGGTTTGTCAACTTCTACCGGTGGTTTATAAGGAACTTCAGTCTTAATCAAGCGCCGATCTTCAAAAATAGCCTGAAATCATAAGGCTCAATGGGCTTTCACCACAGCACCCATCCTCCGACATCCAGATCCCAACCTTCCATTCATTGTCGAAGTGGACGCTTCGAATACCGGGGTAGGCGCCATTTTTCCAAAGCTTGTCGCCTTATTCCCCGTCCCAAACTTCCCACGTCCTTTAAAACAGCAGAGATCCTATGTAATTTCATCTTTGGTTTCTACGGTCTGCCCGAAGACATTGTCTCCGATAGAGAGAATTTACATCCCATGTATTGTCAGCATTCTTCAAGAGTCTAAATGTGGGCCGAATATGCCCAGAACTCTCTCATCAAACCTGGCACTGGCATGACCCCCTTTAAGTGTCCTCCATTATTCTCATGGTCCGGCTAACCCACCGACCTACCTTCAGAAACAGAATGGCTCCAACACAGCGAGGAGGTTTGGGACCGTGCTCACACATCTCTCCGCATACATTCAGACACCAAACCCAACAAGCTAACCAACTTGGATGCTCCAGACCAGCTTATGCTCCAGGTCAATGGGTTTCGCTGTCCACCAAGAACCTACGCCTCAGACTACCCTGTAGAAAACTCAGCCCCAGGTATGTTGGCCCATTCAAAATTACTAGACAAATTACTCCAGTGTCATTTCGATTAGATTTGCCCGCTAACTACCGCATCTCTCCCATTTGTCATATGTCATTCCTCAAACCTGCTGGTGGTCCGGGCAGAGAGCCGGAGGAAGGAGCCAGATCTCAGACTCCCCCCATTATGGTTAACAGTGAGAAGGCATACCAATTACACAAGTTGCTCGACTCCAGTCGCCGGGGCAGCATATGGCCCGGAGGAGCGTTCCTGGGTCAATGCGGGAGATATCCTTGAACCTACACTCACAGAGGGACCTCCTTGGGACAGGAGCTGCTCGTGGGGGATGGCTCTGAATCCCAGGATACACCAGAGGGAACCGTCACCAGAATACTAAATAGTTACCTGTTGCAAAGTCTTGATTTGCCCCGGCTGTCATTTCTAAGTGTTTGTTGGATTTCTCGTTATTACCTTTGGGATTGATTATTGGATTCTGATTGTTTGCTGCCTGTCTCGACCTCTGCCTTTTTACTGTTTTGCCTTTGCGTTGCCCTTGTTGTTACTGTTTGCCGGTTCTTGACCCTGCCTGTTCTGACATACCAAATAAAAGCTGCAAATGGATCCCAATGCCTCTGAGTCCTTGTTACATCAACTACAGGAAATGTGGCATTAATAGAGAGCAGATCATCTGTCATTACCACGGCAAACAATATGAGATGAACTCTATAGATTCTGCTTAAATAAACCAGACAGCTTGCAGAACTGCTTGGTCAGATGGTTTATGAATAATGTCACAGGTCGTCTAACTACAACAAATGGTATGCTTTGCTCTAGTTAGCTTCAAAATTTTGTTAACAGCATAAATGGAACTGCACTGGCATGGTTTAATCATATATTTATATGTTACATTCATGTAATATAATAAAGCATTAACACTATGTTTAGACCAAAAAGGACTGCCCCACTAAACTGAGCCTGATTTAAACCTTATGGAGTTTATCACAGTTGTATTTATTGCCACTACAAAGCTTGGGAGAGACCAGGATATTTAATATAACTCAGATTGTTCGGCTAAATGAAAAAAATCATTCTGTATCATGTATCACCCTGAAAAATATATCACCAGACTGACATCCATCAGGTCTGCCCAACAGGAAGTCAGCCATTTTGGATTTTGTGAAAAGTACATGCTGTAATCCTCCTTCCTGAGGGATTGTAACCAAACTTTGTAAACATTATGCCAAGATATTGAATATACTAAATTGCGAGGGGACTTTTGATATCTTGAACAGTGTTGCCATGTACAGGCAATACAAAATTTTGTCAATAAAGACAAAAAGTGAAGTTTGAGTGATTTATATCAAACTTGGGTTTTATGTTTGGTTATGGGGGCAATCACACAGATGAATACCAAAATATGCAAAACTTAAACTTTATTGATATAACAAATCCATGTCAAATAAACACATTAGCACAGAAAAAAATAATCTTCTGGTGTCTATACATACATACGCTAATGTAATTAACATTTTTTAACATAATTTTCTTGTAAATAGCTTTAAAAGACAAACTGCTGATGCCATAGTAAGAAAAGGGAACAACAACCATGTTCATAGTGTTGTGTACTCATTTGCTGAGATTCCAGCATCCTTAGCCATTAAATAGAAATGTCCCTGTTTGTTAAGCAATACACTGGGTGAATCAAACTCCACAATCTTACCACAATCCAGGACCATCACACTACAAAGAGAAAAGGACAAGTTAATATTAGAACAAGTTTCAATACAGGATCTGTTCTACATGTGTACTTTGAAAAGTCATAGTGATATTATCACAGAAGTATTTTAAAAGATTTTCAGCTGTTTGAGATTACCACTCAGGCTTTTGCCAAGTCTGTTATTATATTAGGTTATATTATTACATTGATGCTGTGTCTTTCTCATCTTTCTTATCAAATGTATTACTGTATTATAAATGAGTGGCCTCTCAAAACTATATTGCACTTCAATGACTTTAAACGTGATCTAACATTTTCCTCAGAAAACTTTATGTAGCAATCTAACTTCAGAAATGTGGTTAATCTGATTCACTCACACTGATTATGAAATTACAGAAAAAGACAAAGTATTAAAATATAATTACCAAATACCAAAATCTTACCATAAGATATTAAGCTATTGAAAACCACACTACACCACAACAGCCAAGTAACTGTC
The DNA here is from genome assembly GCA_036877625.1 of Ambastaia sidthimunki. Lineage (NCBI taxonomy): Eukaryota > Metazoa > Chordata > Actinopteri > Cypriniformes > Botiidae > Ambastaia > Ambastaia sidthimunki. The sequence continues at coordinate 512 of JAZGTK010022537.1, read as the reverse complement.
CAGTTCAAAATGCTACTTTACATAATCATAAGATGACCTCTTCTTAGTGAACCGTAAAGCCACAAGATGTGGTAATGCCAATTTTAGTTTGTGACCTAGTAAGAAGCTTTAAAGCATTGCTGGTTTGTGAAAATTTGAAATGGAATGTAGCTTTTGGTCGAGCTAGATTCAAGAGATTTATTTGCCACATACTAGTCATACAGAATACAACAAGTAGTGAAATGTGCGTCCAGACGCTCAGTCGTACTGTGCAGATAAATAATAGTGTAAAAAGGGAAAAAGAGCAAATTTAAAAGTAAAAAATAAAACAATTATAATAATATAAAATACAAAATACAGTGCAATGAGTTCAGTTCTGTATTAGCAGCATATTGAGTGATGAGTTGTGTGGTGTGCATAAAATGTGGTAAGGTGGTTATGGCTGAGTGCCAGAGTCACCTAATGTAGTGGATATGTTTGTCCATGTTTAAGTGTCTGATGGCCTGAGGGAAGAAGCTCCTCCTGAGTCTCTC
>JAZGTK010022536.1:0-10241 GCA_036877625.1 Ambastaia sidthimunki | reverse complement strand
TGAGGGTTTTATTAGTTGCTGGTGTTCTGAGGGTTATTAGTTGCTGGTGTTCTGAGGGTTTTATTAGTTGCTGGTGTTTTAAAGGTTTTATTAGTTGCTGGTGTTTTAAAGGTTTTATTAGTTGCTGGTGTTCTGAGGGTTAAATAGTTGCTGGTGTTCTGAGGGTTTTATTAGTTGCTGGTGTTTTAAAGGTTTTATTAGTTGCTGGTGTTCTGAGGGTTTTATTAGTTGCTGGTGTTTTAAAGGTTTTATTAGTTGCTGGTGTTCTGAGGGTTATTAGTTGCTGGTGTTCGGAGGGTTTATTAGTTGCTGGTGTTCTGGCTGGTTGCTAAGTGGTTGCTAGTATCTGCTGAGTGATATCTTCATTGTTTTTTCACTCAAATTTTTCATCCAACAAGCAAAAATTAAAATAGCAAATCTGTAACAAGCAATTCATGTTGGGTCAGATTTATGTATGGAGGGATCAGGGTTTGCTTAAATCATCACCGTACGTTTGGACAAAAGTATTAGTTAAGTAGTAGCAATTATCAAGCACTGAATGTTGGGGGCGACCTTTTTTACAGCTGATTCATGAATAAATGTAAATACTTTTGTAGATTTGTTTTTTTAATTGCTGTTATTATTTGTGCGCTACTCTTTGAGCGTCATTTCGTGTGTTCCTGAGGCTTTTGCTGGAGATGTGATGTCTTGTCATAAGTGAGACGTTTTAGAATGTCACTACACCAGCCCTTCTTGATTTGTCGTTTTCCTCAAGACGGCTGTTACAGTCCCATTGAACACCAACCACTGTCTCGCCAAACCATTCTTCTCTTCCAAGCCTCTTGTTTGTTCATTGTATTCTTTTCCTCAAAAAAAGGCAAAAAAGATACATATTTTTTCACATAAATATATAAATATATTCACACCGAAGTGACGCATAGCATCCACCCCCTCTTGCCGACGAGCTTTTGTTTGGGCCTCTAAGACAGGAGAGTAACTGCATCTTTACTTGCCATTTGAATTTAATCAAAAATTTAGCCAGAAGTCATTTTCTTTTTAAAAGGCAAATGTTATTTAATCTTTCAGCTGTTCATTGTCCCATCATAAATAGTTCCCTTTCAAGGCATGCGGTGGGGCTGAAGCGGGGCCGCTAATTGCCTCCTATTTCTCCTGACATGTGGTGGTTTGGTTGGGAGGATGCTCAGCAGGGAGAAGGAAACAGGAGTCTGAGAAAATGAGAGCTAATTATTTTCCCCTGCCTGGTGTCAGCCTCCGTGTCAGCCTTGTTTTTACAAACTGCAAGGTTTTTTGCACTAAATAAAACAAACCCACAAAGCTCAGGGTTTTTTTCTGTCTTTTTCGCCTGCTCTCCCCCTCTCTCTCATTCTGGCGATGTCGCTGTACCAGCTGCACTTCTCAAAGCTTAAATGAGGCCCTGCGATTGTGCTTCTCCCATCTGACAGAGCAGAGTGTTTCTCTTAATGAGGATATCAGGGCTTAGTTGCTGGAAAGGTGCTGAATTATGTATGAGGTGTCATTAGATGCTTACCGTGCTGGCCGTCATTACCGCACATTGTTTCTCCTGCTGTTATTAGGCAGGGCTAACGTTTGGCAAACACTTGGTCAGCGTTTGGCCGACGTGTTACCACGCACCCGCATTAATGTGCTACCTTGAGCCTGTCCAAACAAAACCACGCGCTGTGAACGTCTGATCACACTTAGCATACACACGTAGACCTGCACTCGCATTCTCCTGAGACGCGGTGCAAGTGTGTGTAGTGTGAAGCGTGATGCTGTCTGACAGCAGTGGCCACGTGCTATAAGCTGTTACCTTTAACCTCAGCACCAGGCTGGCAGATTGGATGGATCATTACAGCTCTACCCAGCATGCACGGCTCAGCCGTTTGTGCAGTGCCCTCTTGGTGAGGGGCCTCATCTCCATTGCTAATGCGAGTGAGAATGGATGTTAAGGCCTTTCGCTCTTGTTATGCGTGAGAAACGAACAGGGTTCTCTGCACTCTGATTTCTGTAGTTTCGGTCTTTACATCACCCTGCCTTGTGTGTGAAAAAATACTCTCCCTATGTCATTTGATTATTAATTCTCACACTTGGTTTCCAGAAGCATACGATTGCTTTTACATGCCACCTCAGCGTGTCAGAGAGGTTTAACATTATCAACATCTAAACACTTTATTTTACTGGTGTTTGCTAAGGTGCACTATTACTACATGATATTTATAGTGAAAGATTTGGACTTTCTTTATTTTCTGACCCCCAACCCACCTTAGAAACTACCTAGCAACACCCTCATTACCATTCACAACACCTTAAAAACTGCATAGCAACACTTTGTAATTGATCCTGAAATTGTTTGCAAGAAGTCCACAGATACCTGAAGTTATTATTAATACACATTGACATCCTCTAGGTTGTGCTATTGCCTTATATTCCACATGCATCCAGGTCTGCTTTCAGTTGTTAATTATGTAAGGTGTACGCTTACCTTACAGACACTTGAACCTATCAGTTATTGTCACAGCTGTGTCTCACTCTGTCTCTCTGACCTCTGCAGGACTGTAAGTGGAAGATGTACGTGGAGCGTGATGGAGATGAGGTGGCAATAGCATACATCAAAGACGTGACCTTTAATGCCAACAGACCTGATGTAGATGTGTTAAAGATGACCAAGGTGAGAGATGCAATACATCAGCATGAATTATGCATCCATTATGAGGAATGCAGGAGATGAGACAACAGCTCAGTTTATGTTTTCTGAGGCCACATAACTGATGTGATAAAGATCATGTGTTTAATGCTGTTGCTCTAGAGGAGTCAGATGTGTCATGCCCTTTGAGCGTGTGATGACTCTAGAATGCTTCAGTCTGAGGATGATGAGACTTACTGTTTGTTGTCCTATTTTATCTACTCTCCAGCCTCCGTTTGTGATGGATAAATGGATAGTTGGATTATCTGGCACACAGACCGTTGACTGCATAGTAAACTATGAGGTATGTACCAGACAGAGGAAAACAACACTGCACAGTGCGATTTGATGAAATATTTGCACAATATGGGCGGCCGTTCATTTGATTGGATTGTGAAAAGTTGTCGCTGCAAGTTTCATATGCAGTCAGTTGGTGGAATTTAAGTGGTTTTGGTGATCATAAAATCATTCTTATGAGGACAAGATTTCTATTTCTTTAGAGCAATGTGCACAATAAAACAATAGACTCATATAAACAACATAATGCTCCAGTATTGATTTCATGTTTATTTTAACATGTTTCTCTTTTTCAGTCTTACAGTACATTACAGTGTGATTCAGTACAAAAATGTTTCATTAAATGTTACAAACTGCAGCTTGAGTGAATTGTGGATGAAATCTGCAGGAATGTATTTAAACGTGGATAAATGTGATAGTACTACTATAAATGTCATAATAAAATATACAAAATATTTAATAAACAAACCCACATGGAGGACACTTTGAATGACAGTCTTTGTGGGAATGTGCTGAACTTGAGTATGCACAGATGCTGTATGTTTGCTGGTAGAGCATTGTGTTAGCAGCGCAAAGGTTGTGGGTTCGATCCCAGGGAACACAATACTAATAAAAAAAAGTATACCTTGAATTCACTGTAAGTTTTTTTGGATAAAAGTGTCTGCCAAATGAATAAATGTAATGTAATGTCAGTATGAGAAAGTGAATGAATTCTCTCCTGGTTTACTGCCAGAGTAACGTGAGATCTCCTAAAAGCACGAGACACGTGCACACACTGCGGTGGAGTCCAGACAGCAGCAGAGATGTGATCATAGCTGTAGAGCTGCTCATCGATACAGCACCTATCAGAGGACACAGAAGCAGGTCCAGCTCAGGTGTGGAGATTAACAGTGTGCTGTATTTATAGCTGATAACATAATTCAATTAATTATAGGGTAAGTCTACTTTAAATCTAGTTTTAAATCTGTTTTGGACATTTAATAAGAAAATATGGATTTCAAAACTTTCAAAAAAACTACTACGACATATTTGTGTAGAAACAGAAATAAGTCTACAAAAGAATGTCTAAATACTAACTATTGCTGAAATGACCTTCAAATATATTGAAATGTAAAGACAATTTGAAAAAGTATTCAAATAAGACAAATGTGAAAATCAAAACTGTAATAACCATTTGGTCTGTTATTTCTCTTTCATCAGGTGTTGATCCCAAATGGATTTACACTCTGAGAATGAAGCAGATAAGACAGCAGGGGACCCAGAACCCCACAAACCACCCTGAAAACTTGACCCTCCCTCAGTTTCTGTCTGTGCTCGGAAACCAATCATCTTACGCCGCTGCTGTGAGGAAATCGCCTAATCACAGCCCTCTTTCTCCATGGACAGACTCACGGAGCTCCTCTCCTACTCTCTCGGTCAAACTGTCCACCATCCACCTTGGGTCAAAGGGCAGCAGCCCCTCCAGCACAACATCTGAGAGCACCTCTGAGAGAGAGCGCCGCCCTAGTGGTGGAGCTAAACACAGCCACAACAGGAACAGCTACTATGACCACACCCTAAAGATCACTGGAGGAGGAAGAGGAGAAGGAGGTGCCAGGAGATTTTATGCAGGAGCCAATCACACGACTAAAGGACACAGAGGCTTTCAGCATGCTGGAAGACCACGAAACCACCAGCGACCAATACCAGGAATGTCAGTTGTGACTGAAGGGGTGAAGCAGAAAGAGTTGTCTGAGGAGGGTGGAGCTGGTGTTGGGGAATGGATCAAAGTAGAAAGAAAGAAATCTAATAAACAGGACTATAAACATCAGGAAATAAGGCAGGCCAGAGGTCGTCCACGAAGGGGAGGAAGAGGAGGTGGGCGTGGCCGAAGTTGAGGGTTCATGAGTGTGTTTGGTTGTAGGAAGTTTTGGCAGTGTGGCAAGATTTTATTTGTGGTTGAGATATATTCTTAATCAAGGCCCTTACCTCCAGTACAGAGAGATTGTTAGTGTACTTTAAATAGTACACGTTAAAAAAAAGCATTGTCTGGCAAAAATATTGGCAGCCCCAACAAGGGCTTAAATTTAATTCGCTTTTTTATTTTTGCTAAAGCATGACTTTTTCTCTTTAAATATTTTAATATGTTAAATCAGTGATGATCATAACAATCATGTACCTTTTCTATTAAACTGTCAATAATGTCTGCCTGCTAATAAGAATATATAAATTATCTTTTATTATGTAAAATTATATTATTTTTTATGTACTTTTAAATGTATATTCATTACTATATTGGATAAGTTTTAAGAAATGCAAAATAAGATAGTAAAATGTAAACTGTAAAGAAACACTGTCTGTTTTATTAAATGATGTAAAAAAAAATCATTTCGCGCGATTCATGCAGCTTATGTCAATATGCTCAAAGATTTGGCGCCACAGCTAAAGATCCTGGAAGCGAACTGAATATCAAATAGATGTGTTTTTATCTGCCTTCATTCAAATAACTTAATGCTTACAAAATAATTATTTCGCAATTTATATACATAAATAATAATAGTAAGAATAACACCGTTGCTTAGTCATCAACCTTGTAATTTAAGATCGATTATTAACTTTATAGAACTTTTAGGACTCGACTTTCGCGGGGCTAACAGACACGCCTCTTTAAAAATTACCCGCGAACTTCCACACAGAACTGAGCAGGACACGCAGCCGCAGTCACAGAAGAGTCCGACATATCTTAACTACTTAAATATTCTTATATCACCCAATATATCTCCCGAAAACACCAGCACAATGCGCTCTAAGGTAAAGTCAGATCTTAATGTTTCTGTATTTTTCGCCATTCGTTATGTTGAAAGACATATAGTAGTTCTTTGTGTTTGTCTTAAAACATAGGAAACAGGCTTGTTTGTATTATTTCCATGTTTGATGTTTGTTGTTTTTAAATGCTGTCTTGGTTATTTCGATTCTTTGTGTTTTGTGGTGTTTCCTGATTCAGCACGTTTGTTTAGGGAAGGTAGTGTGTAGATTTGGAGTGGGGGATTCTCTCTTGCGTTTGAAAGAAGTAAATGTCGAATCTAATTTAGTTTAGTACTAATAATTTTACATGTAAGCAATATTGTGAAGTTTTTGTTTAACGCGCCTCTTTGCTGAAGTGATAGATGCTCTTAGAAATTAAGCACGTAACTTTTACATTTAAGTTTAAAATCGAGTAATTGTCTTTAAACGATCAGCATCGGTTTTTATGCCCTTCAGACACCAAATCAAATCGAGGTCAGGTTGTGTGTTCCTGTGTTCTCTGCAAACACGTTTGTTTGGACTGGCGTGATTCTTTACTTTCATTCCGTACTATCAGCGATAGGAAAAGCAAATGTACTTCTCATTCATTTTCTGTCATATTGCTGTTGTTGTTTCCAAGCTGCAGAACTGGGCTGGATCTGTAGTGGAACTGTTTTTAAGCTGTGCTCTCTTCATTCTTGTACAGAGGCAACAGGCTTCACCCTCCACCAGGATGAACCTGCGCAGTTACAGAAGCTCTGCAGTGGTTCCTATGGAAACCTCTTCTTCTGATGACAGCTGTGACAGTTTTGGATCTGATGGTTTTGGAAACTCGGTATGATGTGACCTTAATTTGCACAGTCTTGTATATTTCCACCTCGGTCCTTCATTTACCTCATTTCTATAGTGACAAACAGTTTATCTGTTAACTGCAGGTTAAACTGGTGACTTTTATTTTTAAACAGAAGAGACCACTGAGGCAAACAAAAAGCTCGGCTCAGGGTAAGAAAGTGTTTGACACTCCAGTGATTGAGGAAGATGCCTGCAGTGGGTTTGACAACGACTTGAATAATGACATGACAGACACGGTTTGTGACCACATGTGAATATTTGTGAATATTCTCCAGTTAAAGCCATTATGATGAATGCAGCCAGGAGTTCATTCACTTATGACATGTTTATTTTCAGAACTTGGATTGTGATGCTGAGAGCTGTTCACCCCCCAGAAAAACTCGCAGATCATTTACCCTTAAAGTAGCTATGAAGTTCCCGCCGAAACGGGCCAGTCCATCAAAACCTGTGGCACCTGAATGTGAGTCTAAAGACCCTGAATCTGACTCTGAGGGTGAGAACTTCATGCTGAAGAGAGCGCTGAACATCAGAGAGAACAAAGCTATGGTGAGGCTGCCTGCATGCACACACACTGATTCACTGTTGACATGTTTGTGGAGGGGTATCGGGACTGGAGTCTTGTATCATGGTGTGATAATTTGATATCATTAACGAGGATAAGATTGTTTTGGCAAGAAAGTCCCCAGAATAGTTCATATATTAAGTTAAATCTGTTACAAATTTTAGATTCTATATCATTTTCACTTCTTTCTTGGATCTTGATGGGCTCATAGAAACAGATGTAATTATTGAATTACTGGCAGTACAAAAGCAGCAGCACTGAAAACGAATGTAATAAAACAGTAGTTCTAAGTCTGTTCTGATTGGATGTTGCATTTAATGTACTTTCATCTTTTTCCTCTTTAGCTTGCTAAGCTAATGGCTGAGCTGGATAAAGTTCCTGGACTCTTTCCTAAAAAGTCGTCTTTGTCTCAGAGCAGGACGGTAAGGCTTTGGACTGTGCTTTCTTTTCTGTTTGTTCATGTTTTTAAAATTTTGGGTTATAAATTTGTCATCTATACAGCCTCGTGCTCCACGCCGCTTGGAGTCCAGCGCCGCTTGCCGGAGAAATCCAGAGCGAACGTCTCGTCCTCACACACGCTCTCGTTCCATGGTTGATGGACCACCTTCCCCTCCTCCAGAGGATGATGCCGAGGACAAATTCAGCCTCATCAGGAGGCACAGGAACTATGATGAGGATGAGGTAAGATGACTTTCCAAACAGCATTTCATCTTTTTATCCCATTAAATATGTTTGAAGTTTTTAAGGGCACCAGTATGGTAGTGTAGCCCCAAGTGTTGATCATTTAAGTTAAATTTGTCTTAAGAAAAACTGAATTGATTTTGTCTAATGAAGCACTATCTATAATAAAAGCTTCCCACTTTATTTACTAGTCAGTCACAAGTAACATGTCAAATCTTGTGGTTGCTTAGACTTACACTTTCATTGACATCCATTTTCTGTGTGTTTGAACAGGGAGAACCTCGCAGACGCAGTTATAACAGCTCCCTGACGATTCCTCATGTTGTGAGGTCAGTGGAGGAAATCACTCAGGCTGAGCTGGACAACATCTGTCTCAATGTCAGAGAGAAGGTTTACAACCGCGCCACTGTATGTCCTTCAGACCCCTCAGATCTCTAACTAATCCAAGTGTTTGGTGTCACAATAGCTGTTTGCTAACATTGAAGTGACTTTGTTCCCCATCAGGGTTCCACCTGCCATCAGTGTCGTCAGAAAACCACTGACACCAAGACCAACTGCCGTAACCCAGACTGTGTGGGTGTGCGAGGACAGTTCTGCGGGCCTTGTCTGAGGAACCGCTATGGAGAAGAGGTCCATGACGCTCTCTTGAACCCGGTTAGTTGTGTTCTGTGGTGGTTGTTGCTATAGAAAGTCTTTAAATACTCAACATGTCTTTCTAAAGAATTGAGTAGAGAGGGTGATGTGGCTGGTATATGGTTGTTCTTGCAGGACTGGCACTGCCCCCCGTGCAGGGGTATCTGCAACTGCAGTTTCTGCCGGGCCAGAGATGGCCGCTGTGCTACAGGTGTCCTCGTCTACCTGGCCAAGTACCATGGTTATGACAATGTTCATTCTTACCTGAAAAGGTGACACTTTTTTCCTCTTATTCTTTACAGTGCAGCTCACTAAGTTTGGAACAATGCTATTGTACCCAGATTTGTGTTGATCTGTAAAGTGTGATCTTGACCTCTTTCCACAGTTTAAAGAAGGAACTGGAGGAGGCTGAATAAATCGCTGACCTGAAGGAACATTTGTTCCTTCAACATTTCTGCATGTTTTAAACATTCCTTAATTCTTCTGCACATTTTTAAATTTGAGTAGACAGTTGGGTGTCTACATGAAGTTGAATTTGCATTGTTTTAAATGTACAAAATGGTTTTTTTTCCAAAGGGAGAGATGTCTCTGTACTGTATTGACGATTTTTAAAATTGTTGCCTGCAATACTTATTTTAGCGTTACTATTTGAATCCGTAGATTCATTTGAGCTTTGGCGCCGTTTTAACAGCGTCATGTACTGCTGTAGTAATTAAATAAACTTTTTTTTAAATTGTTTTTTTGTGTGATTGAACAAATAATTGAATAGAAATTGTCTTTCCTAATTCTTTTTGTATGAGTTGTTTGCCTTCAGTCCAAAAATGACAGTGATATTAAAATTATTTACTCGGTGTATATTATTTATACACCACTCAATCCATCTCAACATCTATTTCAGAAATGTAATAGGAACAGAATATTGCAGTGACTGGAACATGCCCTTAGCTCCTGCACCCCTGTGCTACTGTGGGTTAGGAGGGCAAAAGGAGGGGGACTATTACCTCAGCTCTCCCAACCGGAGCCCTGCAGAGGGGAGCGAGAGCTCTCTGATATACTGCAGCCAGCTCATAGTCCTCATTAGAGAGCTGCTACTAATGGTGTGGAAATAATTAGCAGACTCTAATGGGAAACCTTATACCTGTGAATCATTTTTCCCTGTTAAAGCTCATTCAGTACCTTCAACTCACTCATTCTTCCCATTTTGCCTTGATCTCTTTAACATGGTCATTTCTGATATAAAACACCATTTCACTGTTGCTTTCCAAGTATCTTGAAGTAGTCTCGCTTGTAAATGCTGTGTTGTAAATGAAGAAGATTAATGGTTAAGTCCATAAAATACCGTGTTACAGTAATGTTATTTAATAAGACACTGTTTTTGTTTGGGATTTAGTATGAAGATCTGTTTAGTAATTATTACCTGACATTGCTGTATTGTAATTTAATTGTTAGTGCTTCAGCAGGAAAATACAGGCTGATGTATACTTTCAATTTACTGTAAGTTACTCTCACACAGGCACCACAAAAATACACGTGTTTAAAAAGTGTTGACAAGAAACCTGTTCCCTGCGGCCAAAGAACAGTCATATCCCACACATGATTCAGATGTAAAACGTGACAACTCGTGATGAATCGCATTCTTTTTCCAGAATTTCAGTATAGAATCCTGTTTGATTCGAAGTCCATTGTAATCATTTGACTGGAAAGAAATTGTGATTAAAACTTCACTTTTACTAAACTGGCAATCCTACACAACTTCCATACCCACGCACA
>JAZGTK010022535.1:0-10242 GCA_036877625.1 Ambastaia sidthimunki | reverse complement strand
ACCCTGTATGTGGTCTTTGGAAGGCCCGTATTGAGAGAGGCAAATCAGTGTTCTCTAAACATCTGATCCAAGGGCCAAGCTTTGTGGAGAGGTCCTGGCATTCCCTCTCTCATGCAGGCCAGTAATCCATGCCCACAGTGTGTGTTTTTGTGCTGCTGTGTGTGCCTCGGATGGGAAACAGGATTGTGGCGTAGAAAGAAGGCCTCTGTTTGAAGCCAATCTTCAAGTTAATGATAAATGAGCCTCTTCACTAATCCAGTTCAGTGTGGTGGAAAGGCAGGCAGGGAACAGTGGTCTGACTGGGAAAAAAATGTGCTGTGTGGTATCAAAATATGTATTGCAGTAAGATTAATTTATGTGAAAAGTTCCTCATCACTCATTTTACTCAAGTAGAAGCAAAAAATAGGGGCTAATTACACTAAATTGATTTTTGGGCAGTGTGAAAGGAAAAAGTAATACCGGTGTGGTAAAAAGAAGAATGCCATACGTTTCCATGTCTTTGTTTTTATGTTCCACGCTCAAAAATGTTTGTGATCCACCAACATCAGTATGAGTTAATCATGACAGAGCCTAAATTTTTGGGTGTACTATTTCTTTAAATCTAGACTGAAGATTAGGCAAGACAGCAGACAGAATCTTTTGATTAATGTCTCAAATGCTAAACAAACAAAACTATACTGTCTGTCTTGAATTAGTGTCACAGTGCCTGTTTGCTTATTAAATGCGTTTTTCTGATTGGTGCGTTCTGTTGGATTGGTTCGTAACCGATAATGTTTCAATTATCGTTTCAGATATTTGGCACAGTGATCTAAACATATCTGTGCAGGATTCCCAAGAATTCTATCAACACGAAAAGGATGAAAAACAAACAGCCATCTTCTAGATCGATTACTGTCAGAGATTTGAAAAGACTGTTGTTGTTTGTTGATGTGAGAAGAGCTTGAGGCAGAAATGCTGTTCTGATGAGGCTGATTAAGTGGTACTTAAGATTCTATTTAGATCTCGGAGCCTGAAAAAAGCGTTTGCTTACATTTCACTTCTTAATGTCAAACTCAATGCGGCGAAACATCAAAGTCAAAAACATGCCCAACAAATGTTCTTTGTTACAGATTGTTACAGAGAAAAACGTTGAAAACGATGTTGAAGACCTTTGAAATTCTTTCTTCACATTTCATTTATGTTTCTTCTTAGATTTGTACTCTCATTTGAGTTAAACTTTATCTCGCAGTCATTTGAATTATTACACTGTTTTTTAGCGTGCACACACACACAAAAATATTTTAGCATTGTATGTCTTTAATTATTCACATTGAAAAGGTTTCTCTATCTGTTACGCGTACCACAAATCTATCAAAACCAATATTGCTCCTGCACACTTTATCCAAAGAGAAACCTCTGCAATAAACTCCCAATAAACCAACAATGGGCGTCCCCGTGGGCCTTTCTCATTCAAATTCGGAGCCCTTTGGGGGCCAGGAGCAGAAGGCTGCCCATTGATCCCATGAGAGTCAGAGATTATTGCTAGTGTAAGATAGACTCCCTCAAAAGAAACTTGGCCTTTGTTCAGCAAGGGGATCTCACACTCATTGGGCTTGTTATTCCTCTTGTTAGTCCACATTGGAGCTTTTCTTTAGCCTGGCTCACCCTTCCCTTCCTCGGCAGTGAGATATCTTCCGTTAATCCCTGCAGGAATGTGGCTTCGGCTATGGAGAGGATGCCCAGTGTGTGCCCTGCCGAGCCAGTCGCTTTAAGGAGGACCGCAGCCTGCAGAAATGCAAACCTTGTCTAGACTGTTCACTTCTCAACCGGTTCCAGAAGGGGAACTGCTCCACCACAAACAACGCTGTGTGCGGAGACTGCCTGCTCGGGTAAGTCAACCGTAAGATCAGCATTTGAAAATAAAGAACAGAAGGTGTTTTCCATGACCACACGGTGACCACATGCTTTAGAGTCACTTAACGCACTGATTTAGAAACCTAAACTTCACTATGTTAACAGTATTTACAGCCAGCTGTCAGTGAATGTCTTTTACTCTTATTAAGAAAGAATATTTAAAGGAACAGTTCACTTAGAAGTTAAAATGTTGTCAATATTTACTCACCTTCATGTCGTTCTATATTCAGACCACTATTGAAGACAAAAAAATAACTTTTGAATAATGTAGTAGTGACCATTCATTGCAATTGCATGGAAAAGAACAGTACTTAAAATAGATTATAGATATAAATATAGATTGTTATCAGTCCATGTGTTCCCTGGAACCCGAAACCTTGGCATTGTTAGCACCGGGCTCTGCAAGATGAGCAGTCTTTGTTCCATGATAGGAGAAATTTTGTACGGTTCCTGTTCTTTACTATAGAGAACTACATGCAGCTTAGCCCTCCAGCATCACTGAATGAATCATTAAAGATTTCTCATGTTAAAATCAGGGTCAGCGGAACAAACTGAAGACCTTTGATTAGACCCAGTCGTGCTATAACATGTCTCACAAGAACATGATTCTAAAGCGTCCTAAAATGACCTCAAACATTTGAGTTACTTGACTGAGTTACTTGCCACCCCAAAGCAGCTTCCTGCTCTCACCAGTTAAGTTTCCTAATAACTTTTGATTACCCCTAATTAACTTCTTTGGCAGAGTGACTTGCTGAGGGCAATTTTGCACCTTCAAAGTTCATTTACATCATTTTAGAAGAATGCTGTTTTAAGGGTTGTTACAGATGATGAAATAATGTTGGTAAATTAATATTGATGTGTTGTTCTTTCAGATTTTACAGGAAGACAAAGTTAAGCGGATTTCAGGATATGGAGTGTATACCCTGTGGAAATCCACCACCACCATATGAACCTCACTGTGAGTTTATACTTACTGTTAAACCTCAAAGATGTTTTGAAAAATGTCTGGTTAAATTATCATCAAATTATTGAGTCCTGGTAAAGTCCAAAAGGAATTTCAACAATTCATAATTATGACATCATTTATTCTGTTTACAAAGAGAGTTGAGCACTTTCTGAAAGTGAATGGGGCTGGGTTTGTTGAGAGAAGAAATAAGTTACTGTGGAAGAGCAGAATTTTTAAGCAGATAATGACAATTCATTCCTCGCAAAGTTGCTTGTTGAGAGATAATTTTAAAATAAAACAGATTTGATAAAAAGTAGGAAATGGAAATTTTCATTTTTGGGTGAACTTTCCCTTTAAAACAGGTCTTCAGAAAACAGCTGAATGCCCATCCACCGTGTCTTAGTGATTCATACAGCATGGTTTTACAATCAAATAAATACTTCTTTTACAAGTCAGGACACAGGCATAGGTAATAAACACAATTTACTGTGTGACAGTTGGAAACGCTGTTGTTCCTTTCCACAGATACAAACAGGGCATGTTAAACACGAAGCATTTCACAAAACAGCCTGTTGTTCTCTAGCAGTCTGTGCTGCTAATTGTGATCATTTTACCCATCACTGAGAACCATTGTACAAAACCTGTGTCTTCAGGCACTAACACAGGGAGAGACAAATACCCTTCAGAGTGTGTCTTCCAGAGGCTGTCGGCGTCAGTGGTTGCTGCTCGTGTGGATTTTGGAGTGTGTATGTGTGGTGAGGCCTTAGCCAGGTCTAACACTCCTTTGACACATACATAGGAAGAAATCCTATAGGTGCAGAGCTTGACATGTGCATGTAAAGAATTTTAACTGTGTGCTTATTATTTAATCATGGCTTATGCCTCCTGGCTTTTGATTTAAGTTTGAGTTTTTAGGGGAGGGTACAATAGCAAATGCTTTTGTTAATCTGACCCATTGTACATTGTGTAAAACGTTCCTCTCCTCTGGCATTATGACAGAGTGTGGTGAAAACTCAAAGGCCAGATCATTTTTAATAGTCCTCACGTCGACCCGGGGCAAACACAAAGCTGCGTAAGGAAGTGTGTCTTTACAGAGGACCATAAATCCAAAAACACAAACCTATCCTGAGAGCGAGAGGAAGAAAACAGAGCATTTTATGGGTTCCTGTAGCCACTTTAATGTATTTCATCTGCTGCTGTCTCTTCTTGTCATGGGATATCTTTAAATATTTGGCAAAGCTTCCCACAGCTGTCTCATATAAGCATCTGAACTGATGTGAAGCCAGTTTATAAAGAGGTCACATGACAGCCGGGAGACTGCTGGGTCTGTAATGAGTGAGAGTAATGTAAGCTGACCGTTTTGCTTCTGTGGAAGCTTCTGCTTTAACTCATGCTGTGGTATTAGTCTTGGTTTGATTGCTTGGTTTGATTGCGAGTTTGATTCTGTTCTGCTCCCCCTGCTGGTCTCTTTTCACATTGATATTTTGAGTCAAGAGTATATACGAATACATTGATGTTACCAATTAGTTGCCAGTTATTGGCAAAAATCAATGCAGTTTTTAAAATTAGTAACCATGAATAAAAATAATTATCGGCTATGAACTGTTTACGTCATGACCATTTTTTTGGTTGTTGTTGCTAGATTTACCACACAACACAGATTTACCAACTTTATACACAAAATGATACGTGAGTTTTATGAATGCAAGCTTCTCTCTTAAAGGTTATTTTCTTGGAGACATGCAGTTGTTACAAACACCTTTTGCTATTGTGACAGCCGGGAACCTTGGAGTTATGTTTGATGATCGGTTAAATTTTACGGATCACATAGCTTCAGCAGCCAGATCCTGCAGATTTGCCTTGTACATACAGATATGTTGCTAAACATCACAATATCATCAATCATATTTTTGTGGATAATGTTGGCAGGGCATGTAAAAATCTGAAAAACAGCCCAGACCAGTATAAAAAATTATTATTGTTGAGCCCTGTACACTGTCACAGTACCTTACACTGTCCACCCTGCAGTGGCTTTGGGCTCAAGGCCATGTGTTTTAGTGAGGCATTCTGTAAAGTCAACAAGCAGACGCACATATCAAAGAGAGTCTGTTGGCTGACGGAGTTCAGTGTGGTGATAATATCACCAGGTGAGATCTTTTCAATGGGTCGCTCTTTGTCTGTGTTTGCTGCAGCTGTGGGCGACTGATAAGAGGGGAAACGTTTTGGTTTGGGGATAGAGAGAGACAGAGAGCAGCACACAGCTGGCTCAGATTTGCTGGCACAGCGACACGACTGTGTAGACAGAGGTTTAGAGAGCAAACTCTGAAGTATATACAAGAAATTTTATGCCAGTATTTTTCTTTCTTGTTTTTTTTTTTCTAGCACATCCACATATGCAGTTATGTGTTTATTTATTACTAGAGAGTTTACTAGAGGTTCAAGCTTGTTGCAGGCTGGATTCGAACCTATGATGCCTGCATAAGCACCATATTTTAATGTTAAGCATGGAGCATCTGCACTCACTATTCATAAAGTAGTAGAATGCACACAAAAAAACAACTACAGAGAAAACCCCTTTGGAGGGCTTAACTGATGTTCATGTTGTCTCACAAAGAGCTCTTGGATTTGTGAAGGCCAAGCCCATATTTACTTAATGATTAATTTACCGTAGAGCAAACAAAGAAGGCTTATATTCATCCAATGAAAAGATGTTAAACAAATATCTGGTTCATATTTAACTTCTTTATATAAAAATAATACTTCCACATGAAAAAATATCTGCAGGCTTTATCTTATTATGGGCCCATATTTGTTAGGTTTTCCAAAAGTTGCCCATATAAAGCTCATATTACGTATGTTATGTTAGTAAGTTTTCTGGCCCTGGCATTCAGAAAGAAAGCGCATTATAAACTTTTTAAACTATAATACAAAGGTTGTTTGAACCATTGGATTTTTATTACTACACTAAATATTAACTAGATTTTTATATTTTCAGAACAAAAACAATTGGCGCAGATTGTGCAACTCTTTACTACAATACCAGAGTGTTGTTATGCAGTTTTTAAGATGGTTGAATACTGGTCAAAGTAAGAGAACCCACCCCAAGTTTTTATGATACACTGATGAAGGGACTCAAGCCATATTGAGAAACCAGGGTAAGTCTGTAGGACTGTTTTTAGTATCCAACAGGTAAAATTGTAAACCTGACTGCTTTCAATTCAGGGTTAGGATTTGTTCAAGGGTTTGTTCAAAGCCTTAGCAAGCATTGTTCAATTACTTGTTAATATCTACCAGCCTGTATAGCCTAATATCTACCTAGCCTAATATCTACCAGAGCTTAGCCCTAGCTTTGCCAACAACATGGGTTTGATTCCAGGGTAATGCAGGTAAAATAATAAACATGCTTTGAATGAAAATACCTGTCGAATATGTAACTGCACTAGTCAAAGACTTGTTTTTGCAAAATCGCAAACGTCACAGTCATATTTTTCCATTTATAAGTGACATTGATGTACTTACAGTAGCATGATAACCCTAATTATCTTCATAACTTAACCCCCAGTGTCATAAGAACACAGAGGTAAAACCCCTTCTTCAGGCTAGTTTAGTCACTCAATAGTCGTTTTATTTTTCTAAGACCGCTGCTGTCTTCAGGGCAGGGAGGGTTTAGCTAGACGATGACATCAGAGTTCCTGTGGTGCCTTCAGACAACTGCAGCTGTTTTTTCAGGCTGATTACACATTCCCCAAGCCGACTTTAAACATATAGCAGTGACTCCCTACGGCCTTGATCTGCCCCCAATAATGGGCTCACTAGACTGGCAAGTGGAGACTCAACTGGCCCGGGGTGAAGAGGTGAAAAATTATCGGCAGGCCGGGAATGTGCCCTTCACCTTCAGGACATTCCTGCTATTTGAACCCCTTTGGAACAGACTGCTGAACGTAAACCACAGAGATCAGAGATATGTGAGGCCCACACACACACACACACAGTGGGATTTTGGAAAGCTTAGTTAATAAAATGCTTTTGTGGGGTAGTGTTATGGCTATCAAGGCTATGATTGGTTGATCATATGGGGTCAAGGCTCTGATTGGTTGTCTCTGGGAACACATCAAAGGATGATGATCCATAATCCTGTCGTCATTGGTTCAACTGTGTTGTGTGTATTGGAATGTAAACACACGATAGAGTTTTAAGAAATTAAGGCTCATACAATTATCTCTTTAGTGATTGAATTAGTTTTATTCTGTCATTGTTTACTCATCCTAATGTCTTTCCAAACCTGTAAGATTTTAAATTGCCTGTAGAACATCACAACAGAATTTTATGCTGTTTTTTCCATACATACATTAAAAGCACATAATGGTCAGGGTTTGGTCAGTTCAGACTTGCTGAACTGCAGTACATAAAAACCAGTAGCATTTAGCATCATGATGTGTTCTCAAGAAGCATACTAAAATATATAGAGATCTAATATATGGATGAGTTATTTGTATGGCAAAGAGCAGCAGTAACATAACCCTAATCTCCATCTGTGTTCCATGGTAGAAAGTCACATGGGTTTAGAACAACAACGAGGTGAAGCAATTACATCACTTCCTGTCTTCTGTGTACTCAGGCAGTGGGCGAGTGAATCTGGTGCCTGTGCAGTCCACAGTGACCAGCCCGAGGGACATGGCTTTGGCTGCAGTCATCTGCAGTGCTCTGGCCACGGTTCTGCTGGCTCTCTTTATCCTGTGTGTCATCTACTGTAAGAGACAACTGCTGGAGAAGAAACCTGGTTAGTATATATGTAATATATATAATCCCTGCTGATGGCATTTGATCTCAAAAGGTTTTGCTAAAATAAACTAGAACTAGCAGAACCTTTATATTAACTGTAGAAACATTTCACTATGTGTATATCCATATATGTGTGTATCCATATATGTGTGTGTGTGTGTGTGTATAATTTTAATGGTGGCTGAAACCACATTCACATTTGTTTTTATTGTTTAATTAGCATAATGATACATCATTTGACGCTGTAAAGATAATAGCACAGATATACAGACACAACAGTGAACACACTTTCTGTATTAATACATTAAGTTGCTAATCTAAACTGACGGCAATTGTTAACAGTTCTTAAATTTTTTTTTATTATTATTTATTTTAATAAACGATTTTTCTGTCAAGTGATATAGTTCCTTATATAATTGGCAAACATTTAAACTACACACATTAATGTAGAATGTGTGGTCACGTGTGCATTTATAGTTATTTTTACAATGCCTTTAAACGTGGCTTATCCAGTTAGAATTTAGAGTGAGAACTACCTGCTTTGTTTAAAATGTGTTGATAGCACTGCATTTTGCCAACAGCACTTTTTGCTCTATGTCTCAGTGTTTTTGAGGTCTCACGAGGGTCCATACGTGGGGTCAGAGTTGTCTTGTCTGGATCGGAGAGTTTTGAACTTCTCTCAGCGCCATTGTTGTCACTGCCATCACAGTTCAGGACAGACATGCGGTGAGCTGCTCTGGCCCACCTCAGGGCCCCAAAAATGACATTTAAATGAAAATGAACAGTCAAACACGTGTGTTGTTACTCACACACAGATTGTTTTGCAGGTCCTGTACATCCGATTCCCTCTGTGTGCTCTGATGACACCTGGAGCCAGGGCTGCGCTCGCCCCTTTCACTCTCAAAGCAGTCTCAGTGAGGGGTGGGTCTTTCATCCAGAGCTATTGAAAGTTAACATGACAAGCAGATTAACCCTGTTTATATTCTTATCTAGAAACAAAAGCACTAGTTTTGTTTCCAACAAAAATTGTAACCAAAAAATATAAGTTTTGTTGTTATTACTATTTTTTTCATGGCTCTGATTGGTTAATTTTGCCATTCATCTGATGTTCCTCAATAAGCAATAAGTGATATCAAAACTCTCACCTAGGTTTTTTCAGCGGTGCTCCTTAAATGTTTCACATTATACAATAATAACTAATAAAATATTTAATCTCAAATCAATATTTATTGTACAGTTACGTATGTGGCAAGTAGCTGTGTAATAAGCAGGATAGTGTACAGTCAGCCGGTTGTTATCAAAAAATAAACGCCTCAGGCCGATACAAGACACGATAACAACCGTCTGATTGTACGTTATCTTCTTCTTAAAACAGTTAGTTGCTTTAATCATTTTTAATTTACTTTAATATTATGGTGCCATGGAATATAGTGCTAAAGTTTGATTACTCAGAAATGTGAATGTTTTTTTCCCCAAGCAGACTGGTAAATGCATCACTGGGAACCAGCCAACCAGATCTTGAATGTGCACCAGACCATCTCTCTGATGCATGGCCAGTCGTGCAGAGCAGCACAAACACGGAAGATCTCCAGTGCAGCTCAGAGTCCACACAGAGATGTTCCTCGTCTGAAGAGGATGAGGAACGAGGCCTTCAAAGCTCAAGCCAGGTGTCAGCTGAACCTGCAGAGGAATCAAACAGTCGGCTTCTATCACAAGCAACAGCTGTTCACAATTAAAGGCAAGTTGTGCTTCAATGTGTATGTAATTAGGATTAATTAATCCAAAGAGTCGTATATACACAACAAATTTTGGCAAACAGGATATGATGTTATGCTGTTCTACTGGTTAAAAGTCACAAAACCTTGGTACACAATGAATGATGAAATAAACTTTTCTGGCCTTCTTTGGGGTCCTAACTTTCAAATTTGGGGGCAGCAATTAAAGAATAATTTGGTGAAAGCACAATGGTATTGGTCATAATTAAATTAATTCTGTTAAGTAATTGTAAAAGTTACTTTATAGGTATTTTGTAAACTAACTAAAACATGCATTAAAGATTTTTGATTTTGTCAGTGGGTGGAAAAAGAAAAAAAAAAGGGCATAAACTTTCCCATCACTATTTAATCACATGAACACATGAGATAGTAATTATGACTTCTAAATTGATGATTTGAAGGTAGGATCAAGCGTCTTGGAAACTCATGTCTTTGTCAGGGGGAAAATGGTGGTATATACATCAGATCACCCCTTGAAAGGACTGAACTTGTAACCTTCTGATACCAATCCAGATCTTTGCTCACTAGGCTGTAACAGAACAAAAAAATAAGACCACAGATAAAACGGATCTCTTGTTCTGTCCACAGTGTTCTTTTATAGCAGAACTCTCAATGGCTTTATGAGAGCCAAAGAAACTGAGTGACGGCCATCAAGATTCAAAAGCGGTGTGTGTAAACACAGGCAAACACAGGAAACAAAAGCCTTATAGCCAAAAGCTGATCATGAAAGGAGCAAATTCATTTTCCTTAGAAACACTTAAAAGGGCCTTTTGACTGTCAAACGCTTTGCTGGTGTGAAATGCTTTTGAGGTCACCGTGTGATCATTAATCAACTACATCAAGATA
>JAZGTK010022534.1:0-10242 GCA_036877625.1 Ambastaia sidthimunki | reverse complement strand
GCCGCTGTGCCAGGAGATGATTTGAGTGTTGGTTATTTTTCACAAGAGTATGTGATTGCACAAAAAAGTACATGCTAAACAGAGGCAGATGGTGGCAGATGGGGAAGGTTGGAAGAAGGTGGCTGGGAAACCTGGAAATCTATACTGCCGTACTGGTGTAAAAATAACAGAGCATAGCCTGAGCCAAATCCTGAGATGCAAAGTAGAGGGGGATTAGAGGGAGAGAGAGAGAGAGAGTGAGTGTGAAAGATATTTAGAGGAAAAGATGAGTTTCTTTTAGGGTTACAGAAGTGAAACTGGAATAGTTGCGTTTAAAAATTTGGCCCTCACTGAAAGTTTAAAGTGTTAATGAGATTGAATAAAGATACATTTGCAAAAATACTTTCACAAGCTGCATGTCATCTGTCAGAGAGTTTTCATCTGTTACCGTATTTAGTAATTACAGCATTTTTACGGTATATTTGCGCTTAATAAATGACATTATTGCTGGTGTCCAGGTGTCATTCAGAGCACGTAAGCTAATGTAAATAAATGTACATGCATGCGTGTGTTTGTCAGCGAGCAGGTGTGTGAAAACACAGAATGAGTACAGATGCTAAGCGGTCGGAGAGCATACATGCATACTGCGACCGTCCATGCGTGTTTATTTGCGCAGCCCTGTCTTCGGGTCTATGGTGTGCATGTGCGTAAGCGTTCTCGTGTAGCTCGGCCAAAGTGAGATAAGCTCATGGATGCTGTCTCCTCCACTGCCCTGCTGGGGAACTGGGCTGGTGGAGCCACAGGCTCTCGGTCCCAGTCCCTCCCTGGCCAGCCTTGCCAAGGGCCCAGTCCTGGGAGCAGCAGCCCTGCCACATGGCTGTCCGAGCAGGGGCCTGTTCCTCCCCTGCGGCCGCTCCTCCTCGCCTGTGGCTCTGGAACAGGGAGACCCCAACTGGCTCTGTTTGCATTAATCGCATCCCTGCCTGCAGCCGAGCTGCTCGCGTACACACCCAGAACAAACAGCACAATCCCTCCATACGTGCCGCACACGAACCCTTACACACACACACACACACACACACACACACACACACACACACACACACACACACACACATGAATGTCCTCATGTTTTTTCTTTTACATGCGTAAACTCCTGATGGGTTTCCAGAACACACTGTGTTCTGTGTTGCCCTGGGCTAAGTAACACAGACACGCCCTTTCTGTGTGTGTGTATCAGTATAACACACTTAGACTTATTAAAGCCAGTACATGCAGTTTGTACAGTTTTCATGCTGTTTCACTGTTGTTGACTGTTGATGTTTGTCATGTTTTTATTCGCTTAAAACTTAAAGAACCGCACAATTTTTAAACTTTATTTATGTCTTTTGAGTAGAAAATAAAACATTTGGTTTGACCTCCTGAGGTTAACCACCTCCATTTTTTCACCATTCAGTCAGTAATTTGTAAATGTACCATTGAGAACATTTGATACAAAACACATTTTAAGCTCTATATATCACAGACATTGGTGTGGTCAACATTTACACTCATCTTACTGTATAGATGGTATCAGCCCCACATTCACACATATTGTGCACCTGAATCAGATGCAGTTTAATGAATGCTAGTGTTGATTCATGCAGGTCTGCCTGTTTTTAAAGATCAGAGAGGAGACATCATTATAACAAAACTCTGAGCATATGCTTAACTGGCCCACATCCAGACAGCGCTGTCATTAGTCAGACATATTAATCACAACTCCCGGATGAAGAGCTACCTCTCCATCACACACAAACTCCAGCCACCTCATTTCTGCCACCCAGACTCAGAGAGGGGCGTTCAAGGTGTGCGAGAACATTCTGGTAATTGGACTCGGGATACTCGCCCGAAAGCTCAGCTTTGATCCAACAATGTCGGGTTTTTAGGAACGTGCTACCAGGTTCCAAGTATATCATGTGCTGAGGCTGGGTGACCTTTGACTCCGTCCCCATGTGCTGGTACAGGACAATGAACAGTCCATTCCAACGCATGTATCAGTCCAAAGCTGATTGGTCAGGAGACAAATAGCACTGACTCGTCCTGGCATTGGTTGGGTGATAAGAGGCACTACAGTACGGGTGTGAAGTACGGCTGTTATCTGCTACTAATATTCATATATTATCACTGATGTTCATAACTGACATTTTATATAGACTCTTACTGCTGTAATGAGAGGAAATTGAATTTTTACTGTTACATGAGCATCTCGTTTAGAAACACATTTGCCAGCTTTTTACACTACAGTGTTCCCTTCATAGTGTGCTAAAATGTGCATAGTTTGAAAGCTTTTTTGAGCGCTCATCCACTTGTACAACAATGCCATGAATATTTATTTAACAGTGAGTTTTCTTTGTTTAAAGTACAGCATTTGTCAGGCTTGTAAAAAGTAATTTGCCTTGAAAATGCCTGTATGTTTAAGTAAATTTAAATGTGTGAAAATACTTGTTCTGTTGTATTTTTGATAATACCTAACAAAGATTTTTAGAATATTTTGCTTGAAGTATAACGTAAGTGAAATAAGTGTATATAGAATAAATTCCACTTGGTTTTATATCATGTTATCCAATGTGACAGCATTCGTATACTTTTAAGTGAAGTGACAGTATACCAATAATGTTTGAGAGAACTTTGCTCTTTTTAAGGTTTGTAATGTGTGTGTTTCTCCTCAGGTGCTGGAGGACAATGATTACGGGCGTGCAGTGGACTGGTGGGGTCTGGGTGTGGTCATGTATGAGATGATGTGTGGCCGACTGCCTTTCTACAATCAGGACCATGAGAAGCTCTTTGAGCTCATCCTAATGGAGGACATCAAGTTTCCCAGAACGCTCTCTGCTGACGCCAAGTCCCTGCTGTCAGGACTGCTCATCAAAGATCCCAACAAGAGGTACAGACCAAACAACTTGCCTCAAAACATACTGTAAATGAGTTATTAACATTAATTTACCTTGAAGCAGATGTGGTGCCCCTATTGTTGATATAAACATACATTCATTTGGGAATTAGGAAATTTGACTAAAATCCTCTTCTCTTTCTGTTATTTTTTCTATGTATCTGTCAGACTTGGTGGAGGACCGGATGATGCTAAAGAAATTATGAGACATAGTTTCTTTGCTGGTATTGACTGGCAGGATGTCTATGATAAAAAGGTAACGCACACTTTAGACTGTCCAAAATATTTTTAATTGTACATGTAAGCACAGGTTGTGTCTCTCTCACTCAGTGCAATAACAGGTCACTGTCACTGTTTGCACAATAGCTGGCAGACAAGGTGCTGTTCAAAGGTGTTAGATTGAGCCCTCCGGCTCACCGTAGTGTATGCGGTGTCAGATCTGCACAAACAGGTGCTTCATGTTTTTGCGTTTCTCCCTCTTCCTTCCTCAGCTGGTACCTCCCTTTAAGCCTCAGGTGTCGTCAGAGACAGATACCAGATACTTTGATGAAGAGTTCACAGCTCAGACGATTACAATAACCCCCCCTGAAAAATGTGAGTATGTCTGTTGTTTATTTTCTGGCTCTGCATACATTGACATTTATGTAACGGCATAAAAATGCACGCAGAACACATACCGTCTTATTGGGAGATTGTACTAAATTTATTTTCTCAGTCGTGAGAGGTTTGAGTATTTGAACAGTTTTTAGCACAAATTACGAAGATCACCTGAAAACTATGGGTGTTGCTTTTTGTTCACACTTAGTGTTGTGAGAAATGTTTGTGAACAGTAAAAATGATCTAGTCTTCTGTGTGAATTGCTTTAAATGTCATGCAAACTTCATCTGAACCAACACAAACAACAAGCTCAAGTGACATTTTATGCTGTCGTGTGTTTTATTAGACTAATTAAATGTTTTTAACTATGGGTCTGCAAAGAAGATATACAAAGCATATAGATTTTTTTATGACTTTCCAATGGTTTGAATAAACACATCATGTCTCGTGCTAATGTATTTTTCAGTGCGGTATCAGAACAGTGAGGATATACAGTAGCAAACGTGTCATTTTGGCAGTCGTTTTGGTTTCAATAAAAGCTGTTTTGGCACTAGAAAGGAGGTTTTGTATTTGGAAACTTACAGTGTGTTCTTAAAGTACAATGTCAAAAGATTAAGATTTCTTAATGCACGACTCCTTTAAGTTTTAGATCCCAGACAAACATTCTGAAATTCTGATGTTAGTATCCAGACTTGTTTATGTTGCGAGTCACACACTTTCTGGGAGTATAACAAGTGTTGAATGTAAACTAGATCTCTTTGCTGAAGTTCACTGAATTATCTAAACAAAACAGTTTTTTTTATTTTAATGGATTAGCACGGAGGTAGACTAATTCTTCTATTAATGACCTTGATGAACACATTTGTTTAATTAAGATAAGTTCATGTAAAATGTTTGATGTGGTTTTTAGCGGGTTTTAGTGGTTTAACTGCAAATTATGCTCAATCTTATTTGCCATCTACTGTGTTCTAAATACTAATTTACAAGAGTGAGTAAAACAAGACTGTAATATTTTCAGTATCAAAGCCAAAGCTTATAGTCTGGAAGGTCTAGTTGATATTTAGGATGTGTGGGCCCAATTAAATTTTGTCTTCATATCCCTAATAAAAGTAACAACTTCGCCTGCAAACTGTTGCAGTCTCCACAGACTCTGTATTTAACAGCTTGTTTCCTGTAAATGTGTGGGTGCCAGTTTTTTGGCATATTATGTGCCTCTTACGACCTGACAGAAATGTAAAAGTAGCGCAGATAAAGTTTTCCTCACTAACTGCAGAAAACAGTTTCTTTTCATAAGCCTGGCTGAAAATTAGAGTCATTGATGTTTTAGTACTTTTGAAGAAGATTTGCACAGGAATAAATCTTATAGCATTTGCTGCCCTCAGCAGCTGCCAAATAGCAAGATTGTTTCAGCCACAACAAATAAGAAATACATTTGATTTAGTGGTCTTGACTGATTCATTTGTCCTTCTCCAGTTGATGAAGATGGGATGGACTGCATGGATAATGAGCGAAGGCCACATTTCCCCCAGTTCTCTTACTCGGCCAGTGGGAGAGAGTGAATGCTGTTCGGCCAACAGACATCTCATCGAGGTCCCCACTGGAACAAATGAGGTCTTCAGCTTCTAACAGCCCCAGCCCTATCGATGCTCCATCATCCATCTTGGTTCTTTCATGTTTTTAGCCAGACCAAGGGAAACTCTTCTGTTTTAGGGTTATGGGAATTTGCACGTTGGGTCGGACCAAGTTCCGAACCATTCAGACGTCCTCGAAGCTCCAGCCCAAAGGTTGGGTGATGTTGGGAGAACTTTTGCTGTTTGTAAGGAGTTTGTTTACTTTTGTCTTTGTTGTGTTTCTCTGTTTGGATTGAGATGTTGCTTCACATTCCTTGTTCATTGGAAACTAGCGTCAAGGTGTTTCAGTTTTTTGGTTCAGAAGGAAATCTAAAACTGCATGGCTAGAGATTCACATGGGTTACGATCACTCTCTGGTACATTCTGTATAATAATGTAGTGCAATGACTACAGATAATCTCTACTGTCTCAGCTGCTTAAATATTACTGTTGTCAAGGTTCACCCTCGGTTATATAAAGTCAAAACTGCCATATACAGTTAACTCAGGCTTTACAGAGTACATCTGTGTTCAACTCAGTCAGCAAGACTAGCTTTACCCCCACGCCACACACGCACACCCTGCCTCAGTCATTCCACAGTCCAGTATTCTTCACTCCGAAACCCTGTGAACCTGAGCTATGCAGCACCAAACCACCGGTGAGAACCACAAACACCATTCCTGTATGTTGGGAAGAGCCATGAGTATGGAATTATTGGTCTACTGTTTCTTTCAAATATGTCTTCGTGAAAGGCTTTATTTTTAACATATCAGTCCCTAAGAAGTATTTATCAGGCATTATGTAGGACACACGGCGATACTGGCCAGTGACGTACCATGATTCGTATTTGTAGGACCATCTATGTTATTCACAAACACTTTAGAGAAGGATAAACACTTCTAAACAACAACTTAAATTCCAAATAGCCAAAACTGTTTCAAGACCAGTTGTGAGAAACCCCTTCCATCTAATGCTTAAGCATTATTATAAGTGTAAAAAAGCCAGCATTAATTGAGACAATAGCAGGGAAAGCACTATTATACTGTTTTATAAGAAGACAAAATGTGATTAAAATAATATTTTTTTGTTTTTTGTTTAAGTGTGCTTTCTAAGTCTCCTTTTTGAATGGACAAAAATGCACCTGAAAAGGCTTACGAATGTAGACAGATCATTGCAAAGGCCTTCTTTTTTTGTTTTGGCATTTGTTTTTCTTTCCCCTGACACGCTTTTGTTTTAATCCTTCTTGACAGTGTGAGTAGTCAGAGTATTGTTGAAATGTGTTGGTCGTCTTTCCATCAATGAAAGGGCTGAAAAAACATGTTCCCAGAAGCAAACTAAACCAGTTCCTATGACTGCTGTCCGGCAATATGTTACTGTATGTTAGAGACTGTAAAGCACAGCAGTGAGCAAACCAAACTCACTGTTGTGCTTTATTTTCTTCTGCATGACCGTTGGAAAAGAACGCTGCAATTCTTGCTGCTGCTTTAGGAATCAGTTTCGTTCAAAGCAGATTTTGGGACAGTATTAGCAAATTTGATTTTTGCATATTTGGCCGAGTGACACACAGTTTCTTAACTCAGATCTTTGCTACATCTAATGTTAAACCTGATCCCCTGTTCACATTCCTTCATGAAACACTTCGTAATTCGAATCTATCCGGGTGGTGATATCACAGATCAGTAAACCAATCACATAATAGCATAAATAACCCTTAAATAAATGCTGGAATAAAATTGCAAGTACCAAATGTTTTTGGTTGCAGACTGAAGATCCACCACCTGTGGCTTATTTAAAATGATTTAGGGAGTGGTGGACAGTAATGAATGGATTCTTAGTTCTTAAAATGGGCTAAAAGGGAAATATTGATAATGAATAATACAATTTTTAATATGCAGCACATTTACTGATCTCAGTAGTGTTCGGCAATAAAGTCTACATTTGTTTCCTGAGTGCAAAGATGAACTTGAGCATGTTGCTGTTGCTTTGGGTTCGAGTACATTTATGTCCAGTCTGTGTGTGCTGGTGGCTGTTCTTTTACTCCCAAGAGTGTGTAGTCATGTGGGTGTCTGTCTAACGTGGACAGAAATGATGAAAAAAGTTTTTAAATTATATGTGGCACTTTTTGAGGAATCAAAAGGAGCACATAATAGGCGAAGGAGTGCATATTGAGGTGGGAAAATAAGGAAGGTATTGCTGTATGGATACATGGAATCTGCGGCCACAGAACTCTCCAGAAAGTTCAACAGAATTGTTAAATTAGTCATTCAGTTCAGAATGAGAGTGTTATATTCCCAGCTCGGTTAAACACATTTTTACCTTGTTAAAATTTGTCGCAGACATTTCCCCAAAATTATGACAGAAAATGTACAAATAAATAATTAGAAAAAAGTAAGCAGATTCTGTTTGGTCCTAGATATGATAAATGATGTGAAAAGAATGCATGTTAGTTCAATTCAGAGATATACATGTTTAAATCAGAGATTTAAATTTGTGATGTGGGAGTAAGAAAAGAGGTTGTGTTGGATTTGATTCTGGGGAGGTGGGAAGTCTACACTTGGGTTTCTTGTATGTGTTAAGGTTGCAGGATTGCCGTGGATCTGATTACGGTTGGTTAAGGAATGATTGAGAATGTTTATGTCAATATTTCTTTCGTCAAACAGTTTGCTCCATTATCCGCCCAGATATGAGTTCGATTTCCTCCAACAACCTAATGCCTGTGTTGTGTGAGCATTGTGTATCATCAAACAGTGTAAAGTGAGATCGGTACTGTTGCTCTATTGCCAGATCTGTTCAATTCCAATAAGTGTTGAGCTTGAGGATGTTCCTGTATTGAAACTGTGATGTCTAAACCCAATAATGTTTCCTGACAGCACAGCTCAGCAGTGGTGCTGTGATCAGATTAGCTGTTTATGGCACGCTCTGCCATAAAAAGTCTTCCAACTTCTACAAATTTTCCTTCTGATTATTCCATGTTTTTTTCATTCCTTTTATTGAACGAGGACAAAAGTTAATGGAACTACCTGATTTAATTTAATGGGCTTAAACTGCTGAATGTTATTTTTCTGTTTTGTTTATTACTTTTATTTATCAGCGAATAACTTTAATAATTTTCAACATTTTGTGTTTTTTTTCTTGTCTTTACAATTTAAAATCGAAAGTTATGACGAATAAGGAGATTGAAGCACTTTGTTTTTTGTTTTTTTTTTATCTTTTGCTACTTTGTTTTGGTGAAACTTTGCTTATCACTTTAGAGCAACTGATTTGTGATTGTATGGACACGTTGGGAATCTTCAGTCCATACTGTGATGCTGTTTATCCATTTCATTAACTTTAATATGCACTTGTGAAGGACTCAAGAGTCCCGAGCTTTTCCTCAAGACATTGAGAGACAGAGAAAGGTGATGTTCATTGAGGTGGTACAGTACCTTGCATGTGAAAGGTTATTATTCCTAATACATTATTCCTTTATTTAAACAGCAGAAGGGCCTTTTGGCATTGGCCAAATCAATCACACACTTTTGAAATTCCATATTTTAACCCTCGGCTTTATATATATGCCTGTAGTAGCACTTTCATACCCATTGCCCTTTTTATATAGCTCAGCAAAGGAAAAATGGCCCCTGCTTTGGAAAAAAAAGAATACAGTCAAATAAAAAAAGATAAAATACTTGAAAGCACACATTCACCTTTCATGGACCTCATGCTATTTTATTTTTGAGAGATTGTGTTCAGTAATATATAAAAGTGTGGATGTGCATAGAGCTGAAATGCTGCCAGGAGACACAACCTTTGCCTGGTGATGCAGACAGACCAACGTTTCCCAAGATTCCCTAATGCTCTAGTGTATCAGAAGAGCTGAGCTGTACCACAGTCAGTTTCAGAGGAAAATAAAGAGGGTCACTTGTAAACCAACCTCAAGGTCATTATTCCGAATACTGAACTAGTGTGAGGAAGGGACCCATGGAGACATGGGCAGCATGGACTCCATCCCTCCAGACTGCACCTCTGAGTGCAAACTGCTGCTACTGTTTGTACTGTCTACAACAGAATTTCTCTATATTGCGCTCCTGGTAGTGTATTATGAATGAGCATGAATTGTAAAGTATTTATTTAAAAACGACAAAAGACAAATCTTTATAAAAAGGAAAAAACATTAATTTTATGTCCATGTAGCTTTAGAGTTTGTGACATTTCTTGACCTTGCTAGCTCTGTGATTAGATCCATGTTAAGAACTAGTCATGTGGTTAAGAATTTTACACAGAACGGAGTAACAGAAAAAAATAACTATTACTGGCCATCATATTAATTAATAAAAAAGTTTATTTCTTAAATAGGGTCTACGAAGATGCGAAAATTGATCTGCAAGAAACTGTTTTTGTACACTGTACATCCTAGTATTTTTACACGTAAATGTATATGATAGGGATGCACATTATTTTCCTTCTTACAAACTGCTTAAATAAAGCACTACGTCAATCTGCCTGTGGTCTAGTTTGGTTGATTTCCCCCTGTGATGTCACAGCTAATTAATAAACACTAAATGTCCTTTTCTTGCCATAGAATCCTTTCATAGATTTGCAACCAATATTGGAATTCAGCATTACAAACAAATCAATTGATACAAAAAAACTGATAATTGAATACATTGTGAAGAAAAATATCAATGGCACCATCAAATACATCCCTCTTACAAACATTATTAAATGTACACAAGCTGTTCATAACTGTGTGGCACAACAAAGACAGTGTTTGACAGGTGTCAGTTGACCTCAAGGATATCAAGCCATCATACGTTGTTTACCTATTTAGAATAAGTGAACCACTGTATGACTCATGATGATCTCATAAATCCCAGAACTGCTGAATCCAGAGACAGCAGTCTGCCCTCAGACAGCCAGTGTGTCCACTCTCCTCTCAACATGCATCTGGGGAAAGTGACAGAGAACCAAGATTGACACTTGATACAATAAAAAAAGTCTCAAAAGGAAACAGCACTTTGTTGACCTGCTCTGAAAGGCAAATTCCAAATTTTATTATCTATTATCTGACATAAAACAACCTAACCTAGCATAACACATAGCTAGTGTTTAACGTCCCTGTTTGTATCTCGCCCTGTTGTTTTT
>JAZGTK010022533.1:0-10243 GCA_036877625.1 Ambastaia sidthimunki | reverse complement strand
TTATTTGTATTTTTCAGACAAGGCCTAAATGAACATATTCGTCACCCTCCCCCATTTTCTGTGGGGTTTGAGACAGAAGAGAACAAAGTAAAGGTAGGGGGTTTCTGAAGGTAGCAAGGACATTATACCTTACATTATATTTACATTTAGGCATGTAGCACATGCTTTTTTCAAAATAATTTACATACGAGGAACATCACAAGAAGTTTGCAAAACAGGACCCGCCAAGTCAATCATACTGCCAAGTTTCAAGAGTAATATACCTTAAAACAGAAGCTAGAACAGAGCTGAGTTATAATTGCAGATTGTTTTTTTAGACATGGTTTCAGAAAATGCTTTGCTGTTGTGTGGTGCTTTGTCAAAGTGCTTGACAAAGCAAAAATAATATACTATAAACAATCCAATAATAATAATAGTGGTCCCTGTTTGTACAACAAAAGGTTTTAAGAATAGTTTGATCAAAATTGATTCTGCTTGTGTTGGCAAATGTAATTTTTGTATGCTGTTGACAGATGTTGTAAGGCTTTTTCACACCAGGAATTATAACTATATTAATGTCCACACCAATGGACGTTGCTACATTTATTCCAAGATTGTGATTAAACCAGAAGTGTACAAAATGTGTGAGCTCTTCAAACTCAAATAGTTGCTGGTTGGCTGTAAACACACACTAAAAGTGATCCCACCGTATTGTTTCTCTGTATTGTTATAGTTGTAGTGTGGAATCCAATATATTATGAAACATTGTGTAAATTAACCCATATTTTTTAAAACTTTGCATTCAGAGCAATGGATGGAGGGGAGGAGTTTGTTCCACCGCCGGAATGTCCAGTATTTGAACCGTCATGGGAGGAGTTTGCTGATCCACTGGGATATATTGCCAAAATCCGTCCAATAGCAGAAAAGTCAGGAATATGCAAGATTCGCCCACCCCCTGTAATTATCTCAATCTTTTCTAAATGACATCTTTCCTTCTTAAAGTTTTATTTTGAACTGTTTTTTTGAAGTTAAAGTTCAGATTTTGTTAATGGCCTTTGGTTTTGTCTTCTCCTGTAACAGGACTGGCAGCCTCCATTTGCTGTGGAGGTCGACAGTTTCCATTTCACACCACGTATTCAGAGGCTAAATGAGCTGGAGGTCAGATCTGCATCCTGCTGAACTCCTCACCCTGCTGTCTTATTGTGTGACGCATGACCCACATGTTCACCAAGCAATGTAATGCATCTGTTTATTTTCAGGCTGAGACTCGAGTGAAGCTAAACTACCTGGACAGAATTGCCAAGTTCTGGGAGATCCAGGGATCCTCTCTGAAGATCCCCAACATAGAGCGACGTATTCTAGATTTGTTCAGTTTGGCTAAGGTAAGTACCACAGAATGGTTTTAGAATGGTTTGAAGGTTCTCTGCATAAGATATGTGATGCTAGATTTGTAGTATTAGTGACCCCTTATTTTGGCAGCAGGATGTTGCCTTTAATTGCATTTCCTGTTTTATGCCTGCATTAGAGCTGATGATGGAAGGGGGGGCTTGGAGTACTTGGAATGTCTTGAAAATGACTTGAAAATCTCCCCTATGTAAACACATAAGTATAGTTAAGACTATGAAAACTGCATAGCAGCTTACCATTCATACAAGTTGGGATGAATCCATTTGCTGTTTTGTCCAGTGATAAACTGAAGATTCACATTATGTATGTATTGTGTAGATTGTCACAGAGGAGGGGGGCTTTGAGGCAGTCAGTAAAGAGAGGCGGTGGGCACGTGTGGCACAGAAACTCGGTTACCCTCCCGGCAAAAACATCGGCTCTCTCCTGAGGTCACACTATGAGAGGATTGTATATCCGTTTGAGTTGTTCCAGTCTGGAGCCAGTTTACCGGTACAGTGTTTTATTTGACCTTCCCTGTTTGCTTGATTTTGTTAAAATATGTACATATTCTGCATAATATAGTTATAACATTTACATGTGCAAAAAATTCAGTGTTTAATCAGAATGTGGTTGAATTACGATTATGTAAATGTTGCGGTAACAAAATTATACCTGTATTCCAATTTTTAAAAAGAAAAGCTATTGATGAGAAACCTTTTCGGAGTAAAACATCAAACAGACTTTTAAATAGACATAATACATAATTTTGCATTTCATCATGTTCTTTTTATATTGTGAGATTAAATTAAATTACAGAATTACAGTGTATTAAAAAACAATAGCAAAAGTGAATTTAACTGTGACAAATATAGGGCCGCATAACTTGTTGTGAGTTTTAAGGTTGCTGTGTGTGTGCGTGAATGTGTGTGCATGTGTGTGTCCAGCCATGTAAGCCCAGGCCATATGAAAGTGAAGATGTAGATAAGGAATACAAACCCCACTCCATTCCTCTCCGCCAATTGGTGCAGCCTTCCAAGATGAGCACTTACGGAAGACGAGCCAATCGCCTTCAGCCTGAGGTGAATGACATTTTTGGACTTATGATAGGAGTTAATTGTTGTTCTATATATATATATATGTGTTAGGGACATTGTTATTAATTTTTTTTTTTTGGTAGCACCTTAATTCAGTTCTTGGTGTTTATCTCATTGTTAATTTATTATCTCTGTTAATTTTTAAAACAATTTTAACTATTAAGAAAAGCAGTACATTTTAAAACAAAGCAGTATTTTATATGTAATATCTAATCTGTATGTCTGTTTTGTTGAAATGTGTATACTTTGTCAATTTACAGTATAATCTATAGATCAACAATTTTTTTGGTCCTTGCAACATTTTAGCAATACTTTTACTAAGGTTGGCCAAATCCAATGTTTCCGTTTTATAATGTTATTAATTACAGACTGTCCAGAGTTTAATAGATTCATCCAAATATGTGCATTTTCTGTGTTTCTAAGATGTGTGTGAGTGCTTTTGGACAATCAGCACTGGCCATGCTCTCAAAGCACTTCCCAGCATGCTTTGCTCCCTGTGCTGTACATAAAAACATTATTATTCACATCTTTTCCTCACCAATCATTTTGTCTCGCTCTCTACTTTCTCATACATAACTTGTTACATTGCTTTGTCTCTTTAAGTCCACTGGCCATAACCTAAACTGTTTATAGCATATTAGTAGCATTTTCATCCCAAACCATCCAAGCCATTGCAGCAGTTGCCCAGTGTTTATTTTGCGGGTGTTTGGTTGTTTAATTTGCCTGCCCATTAGCTTGGTCAATAGATTCATAACATTAAAAATAATAAATTAATTTGTCTCTCCCATGAGAAATTCAGTTGTCTTTATTTTTAGAATTCACTGATCTCTGAAAAACTTTGGTTCTCTTACCACTTCCTTTTCAGCTTACTATCCAATTACAGTTGTTTTATATTTGTAGTGCAAATAAACATAATCGTATATTTACATACAATCATGTTATTACAACAATTGTAATATTAAGTGGCTGTTGTTTTTTTTCCAAGTAGACATGAATGGGGGAAGCTTAATCAGGGTTCCAAAAATTATTCTGTGGCCACTTCCTCACCTCATGTTGTTCCAAACTCAGACTTTCTGTAAACAAGGTGACAGTGTAGAACGTAGATGCTGGTCTTTTTCATATGAAAGTAAAAGACTGAGACTCAGGCCCTAAGATTTGGTCTAACATCTTATTTTGTCTTTCACGGAAAAGTCATACAGGTTTAAAAAACATTGTGGTGAGTAATCGATGACAGAATTTTAATTGTTAGGTAAACTATCACTTTTATATTTGTCCAATAAGGCTGTCTGTACACTGCAAAGGTGGCACAGGCTTTGACCTTGTTCTATCATACATGGTTGTTGTTTTTTTCCCCCTCAATGTCTCTCTGGAATCCATTTTGTTATGGTTGTTGTCTCCCCATGCAGGGTCCAGAGGATCCAACTCACCACCCTCTTACAACTGGCTCTCAACACATCTCCTCGGTACTGCCTCGCTCTTGCYCTCTCTCGACCTTCCTGGTTTCTTTCCTCTCCTCCGTATCCCTCACTTATCTTTCTTGCTTTTGCTAATGTTGTGCTCTTCAAAACTCTAATTTGACCTCTTACCTTTGTTTACACTCAGCTGGGTATCTCATTTCTWGTAGGAGAATAAAACCTGTTTCTCATCTCTCTTTGTGCACCCATCCTACATTCCTCAGTGTCTCTCAGTCATCTAATACACTTCACTTCGCTTGCATTGCCACACGTTTAGCAATGAAGGCTTGCTTGCATTTCCTTTTTGGTGGTGGGAGTGATTGCCCGTTTTAGGGCTGCTTTTAACTCACTAATATAAGATGTTCTGTATTGTGATCTTGTTTACTGCTGCTGTTTTCTTGATGGCTGGTTCATCCTGTTCAGTCTGTTCATTTTGTTGCACATGAGGTGTTAGTTGTTTTTGCTTTCGCAATAAGGCGGCAACAATATAATTTTTTCGGAATAACAGATCTTAAAACATTTTAAGAATGGAATATAGAGAATCATTGCTTTCATTGTTGTTTGATGTGTTTGAAAGACATTAATCTGGACACACAGCTTTAAATTCCTGATTGCTTGCTTCTGCATTTTATTAACAGTTAGGGTTGGGCGATATATTAAATACTTCTGATCAATTTGCTGGTTATGGAAAATTAGGCAATAATGTTTATCACAATTTTGAGGCACTTTTTATTACATTAGTATGTATGTTTGAGTAACGTTTATGTTATGAGTTTACTATAAATCTATTAAACTATCAGCAATAGGTAATTATGTAACCAAATATTGTATTGTTATATAGTTGCATGTATTTTCTCGTTTGTTTATGGTTAACTGGTGCAAAACATCCTAATTATTTTGACTGTATTTTACTTCCGCCATACAACATTCAGAGTCTTGTAAACAATGGCCTTTTTATTCAATTTTGTGGGAAAACACTGCTATTTTAGAACAGACATGTAAATATAGAGTTGGTTATCAAATATTATTATTTTTGTTACTACTTCGCCCAGCCCTATTTGCAGTAGACCATTTCATGACAGATGAGAAACCTCCTTCTATTCAGCGATTATTGAACTGTGTTTGGATAAATAAA
Source organism: Ambastaia sidthimunki (assembly GCA_036877625.1). Classification (NCBI taxonomy): domain Eukaryota; kingdom Metazoa; phylum Chordata; class Actinopteri; order Cypriniformes; family Botiidae; genus Ambastaia; species Ambastaia sidthimunki. The sequence goes on along the minus strand of JAZGTK010022533.1, from coordinate 5,195 downwards.
TGTTTCTTTCACTTGAGGACAGTGAATTCTGGCACAAAACTAACTTCATGCATGTGTACTCTTGCTTAACTGTCTCCAGTGGGGTCTCGGTCATTTAGCGTTGTATTGATAAATTAGTGTGGTTTTAAAGCCTGTTCGCATTGTAAAGTTTTTGAGGAGATTATTTAAGGAAAATGAAAAGTTTGTTAAAGATCATCATCAGTAGACGCTGTCCATTCTGTTGCTTTACTGAATTAAGGGAAAGTTACTAGTTTGAACATCAGGTTTAATCAGGGCAAATTGGAAATTGGTGATTAACAAAGAGAAAAGGAAGGTTCTTTAATGCAAGTCTATGTGTACCGAAAGATTGTCACCTTTATTCCTTTGGTTCCCTTACCAACTTTCACTTCCGCCCACTAGCCGGAGCCTACAGAGGAGGACATAGAGAAGAACCCAGAGCTGAAGAAGCTACAGATCTATGGGGCAGGACCTAAAATGATGGGGCTTGGTCTTGTACCTCGAGACAAAACGAGGAAGAAAGGTTTGTCTGTGGTTTTGATGCACGTTTTGGTGATTAAAAAAAATAAAATCAATATTTTTTTGAATATTTTTTGGAAACAAATCAATAGCTGTATTGAACCAAAATCATAAAAAAAATTATTATATCCCTTATAAATGTGAGAGTAGTTTAGAATGTTTCTGTATACATTTGCAGATGGTGAACTGCAGCAGATGGTGCCACAGACAGTGATCGTGCGGGATAGCACCACCTGCGCATCTGTTAAGGACGAACCTGGAGACACGCCAGTCACAAAGTTAGATCCCGACATTCCCCCACCACCCCCAAACCTCATCATCAAGGAGGACATTGATGACGACAAAAGTCGCAAGGATGACCCTGACGACCCTAGTGATGAACCCTGCACAAAAATGACTATGAGGCTCAGACGCAACCTTAGTAACCCACAATTTGTAAGTTTGAGAATTGTGGTGGTGGGCTCTGTTGACTTAAGCCAGTAAACAACCCAATAGCAACACCTTAGTAACCACTCAGAACACTTTAGATGCTGCATAGAAACTCCATGATACCAACCTGCCACATTCCAGTTTTGTGAAGGCATGTTTTGCATGGAGAGTGTCACACATTTAGAAAACCTGAAGACATTTTTGTAAAGAAGTCTTAATGGTACAGTAGCAAAAATAACCAGAACGTAAACTCAGTTATGATTGGTGTTGGTGAAAGAAACAATTGTAGATTGACCACAGGGAAAAACATGCTAACTGAAATCTCTGACAGGTGGACTCATTTGTATGTCGGATGTGTGGACGCGGGGACGAGGATGAGAAGTTGCTGCTCTGTGATGGCTGCGACGATAATTATCACACATTCTGTCTGATACCTCCACTCACTGACCCACCCAAGGGCAACTGGCGCTGTCCTAAATGTGTAGCAGAGGTGAGAGAAACCAGGGATATTGTTGCGGCTTTGTTTCCTGTTAGGTTACGTAAGATATTACATTTAAAATGTCAGTTACACACATTTAAAAGGGAATTAAAAACATGAAAATCATTACATGCAGTATAACTGTATGTAATGCATTAATACTATAATGTTTTTAAAATGTGGGTTGGCTTGTAGTTCTAAGTGCAGAGGTTGAACTGAAATGCATATATTCTCTGTGTAGGAGTGTAAAAAGCCTGCAGAGGCGTTTGGTTTTGAGCAGGCCACACGGGAGTACACGTTACAGAGCTTTGGAGAGATGGCCGACACCTTCAAAGCTGACTACTTCAATATGCCTGTCCATGTGAGTATCCCTCCTGTGACCCCCACAAACACTAGAGGTCATTGATGCTCGATTAACTCCTAGGTAATACATAGTGAAGTACATCAAGGATGTGTATTAGGTCCTTTGCTTATGTTTGTTTATGGATTTGTTTTAGATGGTGCCCACAGAGTTGGTGGAGAAGGAGTTCTGGAGGTTGGTTAGTAGTATTGAGGAGGATGTAACCGTTGAATATGGCGCAGACATTCACTCTAAAGAATTTGGTAGTGGTTTCCCTGTCAACAATGGCAAGAGACATTTATCAGATGAAGAAAAGGTTAGCTTTTTTATTCTCTTAATCTTGATCTATAAGAAACACTTGGTTCAAACTTCTTTGTCCTGTTGTCATTGTAGGAATATGCCCATAGCGGCTGGAACTTGAACGTTATGCCAGTGTTGGAACAGTCAGTATTGTGCCACATCAATGCAGATATTTCTGGTATGAAAGTGCCATGGCTGTATGTGGGTATGGTGTTCTCCGCTTTCTGCTGGCACATCGAGGACCATTGGAGTTACTCCATCAACTATTTACACTGGTAATACATAAAAGGGTATTGTTGTTTGAGTCTGTTGTGGATGTTTGCTTTAAAAACACTAGTGTGCTTAAAAAGCTTTTCTGTAAGTATATTGCACTCTCAACCTCTGCCTTCTCTTAAAAGGGTCTTGTTATGTGGGATTAAATTTTTTTGCTATAAAAACTGTAGTTTTTATAGTACTGTAGCTTTCAGAACTAAACTGCTCAGAGTTTACAAAAAATGTCTCCCGAAACTAAGGTGCAAAAACAGCATAAACTGAATTTTTATTGTTTCTTATAGTTAGTGTTTCTTAAATGCACAGCAGCACAAAAATACAGTTTGTTTTTAAGGATCAGAGAGGGTGGAGTATGATTATGAAATTGTTCTTGCATTACTGATAATCAACTGATTAACATTTTAAGTGGACCGCAGGGGCAAAATGTATGATGCGACCTCTTTAAATAGATGACTTCAGCTTTATTTCAAAGCAGGCAGTGTTTTTCTCAAATTGAATGCAAATTTAATCATTAAGATCACATTATTTTGTGTCATAACATTAGGATTCACACTGGTTCTGTTTCAGGGGTGAGCCCAAAACATGGTACGGTGTGCCATGTTCAGCCGCAGAGAAGTTGGAGGAGGTGATGAAAAAACTCACACCTGAACTCTTTGAGTTCCAGCCAGACCTGCTGCACCAGCTGGTCACCATCATGAACCCAAATATACTCATGGGTCACGGAGTGCCGGTATCTAACACACAATACTCACGTTAATAAACTTCATCAGGTCATCAGACTGCTGCTTTGTTACTTAAAAATAAGCCATGGTACTTAAGGATGTGGCCTGAAACACCTTGTGATTTTCTGTAGAAGCTCTTTTAGGCCTAATAGGCCAAATTAAATAGTGATTCTAGTACTGATTCATCTTGGCAGTGTCTGACTTTTTGTTCTGTTCTTTGAAAGTACAGACACTGTTAAAGCCTGTAGCACTTTGCAGAAAGTAACATTTGATCTCGGCTGTTCATTGTTCTATAAGCATTTAAATAGTATAATTACTGAAAATGGAGATAATGGAAGAAAAAAATCTGATTGTTAACTTTTAATTGTTCAAAGTTACAATGCATACCTATCTAATTTCATCTTAATTCATCTTTGAATGACAGGTGGTGCGGACCAATCAGTGTGCAGGAGAGTTTGTCATCACTTTTCCACGAGCCTATCACAGCGGTTTTAATCAGGGATATAACTTTGCTGAAGCTGTCAACTTCTGTACTGCAGACTGGGTAAATACAGCACATTTCTCACACACATCTTTAATCAGTTTGGGGCAGCATACACATTTACTAAAGGTGATGATCTCTCTGTTTTTGCACCAGTTGCCCGTGGGGCGGTCTTGCATCGAGCATTACAGACGACTGAGGCGTTACTGTGTGTTCTCTCATGAGGAGCTCACCTGCAAGATGGCAGCCTGCCCAGAAAAGCTGGATCTGAACCTGGCAGCTGCCACGCACAGGGAAATGTTCATCATCGTACAGGAGGAGAGGAAGCTGCGCAAAAGCCTGCTGGAAAGAGTGAGAGAGGAAAAGGAGTTTGCAGGAGGGGGTGGGGGGAGTGACAGTTGACAGGATTGGAGAATGATTTAGTGACTGGCTGCAAAGATTGTAGGATGAGTAGGAGTTTAAATTGTCTATGGGAGACTGTAATACAGGTCAAGTAAAATGTAAAAAAAGTTTTAAAAAAAAGAACTTTTTCAGACTTTTAGGGGTGTTAGTGTAGCTAACTTTCTAAATTTCACTTTCCATTTGAATAACAAATGAACTCTGGTTTAAAAAGGCATTTGGGTTCAAGTGTCATAGGCTCATTTGAACAGGTTTTTCCACAGTAAAGAGGTCAATTGTCTTTTGCATATTAAGGACAAGAGTGCTGTTTATAAGAAAAAGCTTGCATAATTGTCTTGTTGTGCTTTGTTTTATTAGCTTGTTACTTGTTTAGCTCTTACTCGCCATCTTATTTAAATAGTGATAAACTACCTGCAATGTAAAACTTGTCAATTAATATATAAACATTATTAAAAACCTACACAGTATTGAATGCTGATTGGCTGTATGTTATCTTGTGATGTCATCTCAGGGTATAAAGGAAGCTGAAAGGGAGGCCTTCGAGTTACTGCCAGATGATGAGAGGCAGTGTGACAAATGTAAGACCACCTGCTTCCTGTCGGCCTTGGCCTGTTCGAACTGCACAGAGCGTCTTGTTTGCCTGTACCATTCCCAGGACCTCTGCTCCTGCTCTACTGATAAACTCTACCTCAGGTAAACCAGTACTGTGACTTAGCAAGTTCAGTACTCACACCTAAGAAAAATATGGAGTTGTATATTTGTAGATGCATATATCTGAATTGTTCTCTGTGCAGGTATCGCTACACTCTGGATGAACTCTTGGCCATGCTGCATAGGCTAAAAGTTCGGGCTGAATCTTTTGACTCGTGGGCTAACCGAGTGAAGGAAGCCCTTGAGCAAGAGGAAGGCAACAAAATAGGTAACAATATTTGTTTTGGCAAATTTGTGATCAACTGTTCATGTTTATCTGTTCATGTAAATCATGTTTATCTGTGATTTTTTTTTGTATACAGCAGAGTTTATTTATAACTGAAGCACACAACTCAGCACTTAGTTTACTGAACGTTTATACATTTGTTTCTTGAGCTGAAGATCGCAGTGTCCATAAATAAAGTTTTAAAACATTTATTAAAAAAAATGCTGTGTATAGAAAAACATAAACAAGCATAAGCACTGATGAAATAGTAATGTTATAGTTCACATTATTCTTAATAATAATATTAGCGTATTAATAATAATTTAATAATATTAAACACTGTG
>JAZGTK010022531.1:0-10243 GCA_036877625.1 Ambastaia sidthimunki | reverse complement strand
AAAAGAGAAAGAGAGAAATGGACATTATGACCATAATTGCTTTCATAAAGCCCTACATTCCTCAGCTATACAGGAATATGGGTAAAACAAACAAATTTTTCTTAAGAACATCAGGGTCAAACTCAGTGCAGCCTCTTGCTAAAGCTTGACACATGTTCAAACAATTAGTTACACTTTACTAAATGGCCAAGCATGCAGATCCCAACACCTCTACTTCATTAACAGCCACCGAGTAACTAAAAAGGATTAACATCTATACTGAGAACACTGTATCCTGAGCAAGACAGCAACCTATATATAACAATACAGTGGATTCGGAGCATTGCATAAACAGACCCCAAATTCCAGTCAGTAAAAATACTGTAAGACATTATGAGGACACAGATGCACTGTGGAAAAGGAGATTGTTTCAAGCAGTATAAAGAGCTAGACTGACCTTGTTGGGTTGTGGCCACGTTTGCTTGTGTTGGCAAGATCATAGTCGTCTGATGTCTGTGAGAGAGAAGACCATGATAAACGTTTTTGAAGTGTACAGAACCTAAATCTTTTTTGACAAAAGAATGTATTTTTTCTAAATAAAAAAGAGTGCTATGTTTCTAAAGCTAGCCAAATAGTAACTAGCTTTAGCGGGGACCAAATTGGGCAATGTATAATTAACATTTTTGTATTAGGAAGCTACGTTTAAAGGATGGTTTTGTCTGCAAATCACCAGTGCATGTTCAAACTTAGCTGGTTAGCGGCACGCATGCAGCTGAATATTAGAAAAAAACTGGGGTTTCTGATTGTTAAGTTAAGCATGATTCAAGCTGAGCTTCACACTGGACATTTGCAGATGAGTTTATTAAAGTTGTAGTAAAAATTGAAATTTATTCAAATTGAGGAATTATAGTGCAGTTTATTTAGGCTGCTGAGCAGTGCAATTTGGCATTCTGATTTTTGTGCCGGTAAGCAGCCTTAGCGTGGGAGCTAAGCAGGGAGCTGAGGGTCATACCTGCATTCAGGCTGCCAAGGACTGGTGGGTGCACTATTGTAAGATAAATATAGGAATTGTTTGATTGATATTGTTTGCATTACTATGCTGTACTGGAATTGAGTTCTTATTGGTCTTATTTGTATTTGCATATATTTATGTGAAAGACATGTCTGTACGTTATTATGTGAAAGACAAGACTGTACATGATCTGCAATGATCCGTACCATCCGTACATGTCCAAAAAAACAAAAAAAAACACTCTTTGGTACGTTATATTTTTAGCTTGTTAGCATTTTTTACCTTGTTGTCACTGAAGCCACTCCTACCCTCTGAAAAACAACACAATAGTTCATGTCAGTTTTTAAAATTTGTGAGACTACTCATATGAATTCTCACTCAAAAACTGATATATAAAAATGTAAATTTGCAAAATATGTTTTCGTTAGCATTAGCATTACAGAAAAGAGAATATTTCACCACTCACCTTTTCAACCAGAGCGATGTGCTCAGCTGATTGGCTGAAGTTTCTGCCGATGTCCAGGACACTCATGCTGCCATTCTGACATTTTCTTATCCAGATCTGGTACTCGTCTTTCTCTGGCAAACGGTCCCAGAAGATCTTGAAAGCCTCCCACACAGTTTCCTGGCACACTGAGGTACACACACCAATGTAAATACACAGTGACCCCAAAATGTGTTTGGCCACTTTAGACACACTTGTGGAAATGAACTTTTTTTGCAATAGATAAAAAAATATCAAAGTGCATTTGCAAACAAATTATACAAGACATTTCAAAACTAACGTCACTCTTCTGAGCTACGTTACATGTGCGATGACATTTAACCAGCTGGCGTTCAGGTGAATGTATGAAATCTGTGTCTAATTCAATTAAATTCATTTGCTTTGTAAATGTGGCCCAAAAAAGCTGCATATACTGTATAAATTAACATATATGCCAACACAATCCTGCATTCATAAATACATACTGTATAAACACATACACACAAATGTTATGGTCAGACAGCTTTGTAACATTAACCCATACAGCCTCTTAAATGCAGACCAAACCAAACAAGTAGTTGGTTCAGACCAGCCAGAGTCTTTGTTGAGTGCCAGCATCTGGTATGAACTCAGATCAGCAGCCTAAAGTTTTACAGTTTTCACAACGTACAGCAGATGAGATGCAAGAGCAAAAAGATGCAGCCTGATAAACTACTGTATAATCACGTAGAAGAAAGGATCAGCCAAAACATCAGCTAGTGGAAACTGACATCTCTTATAATGGATACCCCATTGACTTTGAAAAGGCAGAAATAAAGAAGCAATAAGTAACATAATGGAAACATTTTTTATGCTTATCCATACATCACTTGTTCCAAACCAACTTTCATTTCTCAGTTTGTGAACCAAAATTGCTATTTCAGTATGTGCTGCATACCTTCTCAATGTACCCTGCAAGTGGAAAATTAAATGTGCAGATGGGGGACATTAACTCTTTCTAAATGTTTTGCGGCAACCGTTGATGCGTTCCACCTCCATCTGTCCGCCATACTGACTCTTCGTGATGGTTACCAGAACTCTAATGCGTGGGAGAGCAAAGGTCACCAATTTTCCTGGCAGAACGAAGGACCTGATCACTGTCTTGAGACGGGATTCGGTAGCAGTGGGGAATTCAGGAAGGCGAGCGGGAAGAATGGGGAATTCTGTAGCCTCCAACACTAGAACAATACATGCTCATGACATTGGACTTTAAGGACGGCTGTTAAGTGCTTACCAGACACCTGAGACCTCTACAGTCAAAGCCATCTCCTCACAAACACAAAAATGAAAAATTAGCATTACTAACTAAACCTTATGGAAAAATTTGTTTTTATTTGCAACTTAAGATAAACTGTTTAGCTTAATGTTTTGGCTGCTGTTTTCATACAACAAAAGTTGAAACTTGAAAACTTGTGGTGTCTGTCCATAAGGCAGGGTGTTTCGTGTGCATGTGCAATGAAACATTGAGTACTAAATCTTTAAAATATACAAATACGGGTATTTTCACTAGTGGTCTCAGACTGTGTGCACTGTAACATAAGATGTCATGGCCAGATTTAATCAACATTCATTTGTCACACAGCTGAAATAACCTGTGTGTAAAATCAGTGGCAATGCTTTGTTCTTGAGCTGTCATGATTGGGTTCGCCCAGGTCATCTGGGTCTTGTTAACATGAATAGGGTGAGACGTTCCTCAGTGGTGGTCTCCTGTAGAGTTTAATACTCTGATTCTGTCTTCACAGGCTGGTATGTTACAGAAATAGTGTGGCATGGAATAAGTTTTCTTGTACAAGTTTTTTTGCTCATGATGTAAAAAAGTGACAAAGAGACAGTGTGTTGCTAAAGTTTCAAAATCGTGCGTCAAATTTGTGTGGTTACTGGAAAGTTAATAGAATTGGTCAGGTTGGATTGGTTCATTATTATTGATGAAAAGTTGAGCTGTATGAAGTCATTTTTCTCGCAGCTCTAACATAATGTTCTCAGGGAGCATCCATCTACACCATAGACGACTTTTAAGAAGCAGAGAATCTCTTAGTAAAAGAAGAAATCACTCAAAGAATCACTCAAAGAATTGAGTGATTCTTTACGCCAGAATCACTCAAGAACAAGCAAAAGCCAACTATCATGGTCTTACCTCGTAGGTGGAAATAGTTCAGATGATTTTGTATTGCCTGCTGCATGGTTTCGTGTGAACAAAGTTGGACTCCATTGGGGAACAGAAGGTCCCTTTTCCGTCGGGACAGAACACTTTTCCACTCTTTTCCAGACTGACGGTCCAATACTGTACCTCCTACTGAGACCAATGAGTCGTTCAAAACATTGCTGTCCAAACTTTTTGTATATCCGTTTGCTAAAAAATCCTTGTTACTTCCTTCTATTGCATCTGATGAAGAAGGATAACATAATCACAAAATTGCAAACATTAAAAGACCTTTAAGGCCATTTTGTACAGTAGATACGTACCTGTAATTATGTACAACTGTCCTGTCAAAAGCAGCAGTATAAAAGCCCACCAGATGCATTTCAATGGTACATCAGGCATCGTCAATCCTTATTATTGTAAATCCTTATAAATAATGTCAATTCTTTTTAATTTATTGACATTAATTTGGACATCCCTCCTTGCATACCTTCAAAAAGTGCTTATAGTTAAATTAATCAGAGTGCATCGTGCATGCTTTCTTGGCTGCGAAGGTTTGCGATCATGTAGCTTTGAGCTGACGTCCCCCCACGCAGCTTAGCAGATGGCTCTCCAGAAGATTTTTCTTGCTCTGTAATCCTATTTGTTAATTCCTCTAAGGAAGCCTGTCGAGAAGTCAGTGATACTCTCTTATCGTCCACCTGTAGAATCCGTCTGGATGCTCAGACGGCCAGAATCAGACGCTGACAATTTCCTGTAATTTATGAAAAGGCCGTTTGAGGAGGTCAATTACGGGAATGGCTGTGTTGTTATCTATGAGTTCTGTTGTGTACAATTTTAAGCAATATGATTCATTTGTGCAATCTACCATGAATCAAGACCAGAAATGACCTGGTTTGACTTGTTTGATATTTTGTAGGGTTACCTGTTTATCTACTGCATGGCCTTTCTGAGGGTTTGCCATGTGCGATGGACACACAGCTGTAGGGACTTAATTTTTATTGGGCTCTGGGTGGGTTCCATCATGGTTGGCATGGAGATAAACAGATGGCACAAGCATCACTCAAATAAAACCAGGTGTTTGGTGACGTGTCACGGTTTGATGGTGGTTGCTAGGGGATACAACCAAAGTTATTTCAACCTATATAGACTTAAGTGCACTCAGGCCTGTGGTTAGGTTTTACTCATGCAGTTATTGTACCAACCCAATAAACAACATTAACAGTAAACAATAAATACAGCAACAAAACAACTATGACATTCAGCCCCTGCTATAAGAAGCAACCTAACTTTATAGCAAACTATATTGTGACATTTCTAATCTAAAAGCTGATATTATAGTGTTGTTGTTGTTTACTGCTGTTAACATAAAACTGTACGCTTTTGGATTCGTAGGTGATGTTTGTGTTGGTATTATCCTGAAATATTCACAAACATGTTTATTCCTGTTACCCGAATGCAATGTGCTTTAGTCCACCCTGAGAAATCAGTAAGTACAGTTACAAAAGAAGAGAGATTGTGTGAAGCCAGGAGGTGTGGCCAGTGACCTGACGGGTGGCTCAAATCCACTGTTTGATGGTAAAGGGTATTTGATGGGAGTTGGGCGATGGATATGTTGGGTAAGTTAAGGGTATCAAAGACGTGACAGGTCAAATCTCAAACTATATTCGAGTCCCTCACTATATTTGATGTTGATTTGTTTCTTTTGTCGAAAGTACTGCAGAAAACAATTTTTCTGTCTGTAATTTGTGTGTTTTTGTCTTAATTTAGTGTGATTCATTATTTTTAAAAAAGTGTAAATGTTATTTTAAAATGCACTAAAAATGAGGAACAAAAAAAACTTTATCTCAATGTGAGGATACAAACAAATCTGATTACGTAATCTGCATGTCATGTCATTTATTCCATTAAACAGTTTGACAGTATATTCAGGTTAAAAAAGGGATTATGACTATAGAACAAACCACTGATCCGGACAAGCTGGAAAACGCCTCTCAGTGCTTTTTACTGTAACCGCTTACCTCAACGGGAAGTTGTGTAAGCGTTTAGGTAGCTTTGACTTTGCCCAGACATCAGTTGAAGCCTTGAATTAAAAGAATTAATAGGGAGGGAAGGGTTGGACCAAGTCATCACGGGCGACATATCAACACCTCACCTGTTTGAATTCAAGCAGAAGGGAGACAAAGCGTCTTTTAAGGGTACAAAGCTAGTAACAGACAGTGGCGTGACACTACAAGAAGGTTTAATCGACGACCCTAGATGTTATTTATTGGACGAGACCGTACACAGTTGGGCGGTTGCCCTACGACCTGGGAGATCATCCAGTCAGATAAGAAGTTATTCTAGTGGTCCTCACAATCAGTTTCTCTCACATATACAGCAGCTGAAAGATTGATTTACCAGAAACCCACTTACACTTCAATTGGATGTCTTGAAACATGAAACACATTTTTTTTTTTGTGTTTCATATAAAAAGTAATATAGGTTTAAAATAACATTTAAAACAAAAAACAATATATAAATCTATTTTACTAGATTTATAATTATTATTTATTTTTTAAAGTTATTTTAAGTAGTTTCAATTACAATGTAAATGTTTTAAATTATTTTTTGTTACTATCCCTTTAAAGCTGAATCTAAAAAATAAACTGCAATAATAAACTGTAAGGACTGTGTATCATGCATACATAATACATTTAAGATACATTTAAGCAAAACAATCTACAGTGAAACAATACACAGTGTTTTTCATGTAAACAGTGAGCTAAGGTGAGTTCAAGTACCTTATTTTCAATCACTGATCTTAAACCAGTAAGAGATGGACATCTCATCTTTTTAGAGGCTATAATTCACCTTTAATCTCAGTGTCTAGTCCAGATTAACCAATCCAAGGCCATATAGTGTAAAATGACATCAGTGGGGCTTGAGGCTGGTCAGAAGCTACCTCCATTGTCAGAGCTAATTAGAATAAAGCCAAACCAAGAACCTAAATCCAACACAATAGTGTATCTCTGTCTGTCTGTCTATCTATCTATCTATCTATCTAGATAGAAAGAGAGAGAGAGAGAGAGAGAGAGAGAGAGAGAGGGAGAGATTAATTAACCTCAAATGATATCATTCTTAATGACAGCACTGAAGATTACTGAAAACAGAGAGAAAGAAAGAGACACGAGAGAGAGAGAGAGAGAGAGAGAGAGAGAGAGAGAGAATCATCAGGAATAATATCCAGTCAACTCATTTCAGTTGAGGGCGAGACAGGACACACTGCAGCATTCCGCTTTAAATCCACTCCCATCCCAGCAACACCAATCTGCTCAAAACAACTACAATAAAAAACTCCTCTTAATCACATTTCTGCAAACATGATATAGACATGTTTACGACAGGCTTCATAAAACTGTTAAAGCGGGTTAGCATCGGTTCTGTTAAAGACTCCAGCTGAGAGTCGACCCTCCAATTGCTACAACAGGTTTCCATTAAAGGCCAAAACCTTAATTGTCTCCGGTCAAGCATCCAATTAATCACATATGTCTAACCCTCCACTTATTGTCTTTGGAAACAAAAGTGCACATGAAATAAACGTTTAGCGCTAGTCATCAAAACCTCTTCCAACCGAACGCTAAAGCTAGCTCAGCAGGGGTCGGTGAGATGCCTGCATAAACCCAATTTTATTTTAGGATTATGCTTTTTGATGTTTTGTTTAAACGTTATATTTATTTTCATCGCTCCCACTTTTACAGTTTTCCATGACTGAAAAGCATTTTAGGTACACGCCAGGTTCGAACGAATACTGGATAAATAACGTTTACGATGTTTATTATTATTTCAGAAGGGCATATGCGGTCCAGCTGAGCTCTGGCCAACTCATACAAGCAGAAGACAAGCAGAACGACGCTGTTTCAATTTCATCAAAAACGCTTGTGTTCTTCCACGCGTCTCTGGAAAAAACTTATTTTATGCACTTTCTTTATTGGAGCAAATAACGGCATTATGGGAATTCCAGTACAACTTGAACCCTCGGGGAACATGATGCTTGTTTAGTGATGCCACTATTGGTTGCAGCTGTGGCTGACAGGGAGTTTTATATAACTGAATTTCAGTCATCATTCCCATCGAGACGTCAGTGGGGAAAATTGCTGCGTAAAATTCTGACACAATTTAAGACTTTAATGATGAGCCAAGTACCTTGTAGAGGAAGGACTGGTCCTTTTTTGTGATTAAAAAAAACAGCGTGGATAGTGTCTGATTTACAAACAAAACAAGTCTTAGAGGTCAGTTCTATAATAATATAAAAGTAATGGACTTAAGACACCCAACAGTTTTGGCGGATGTTGAGTTTTTGAGGCAAAAAAACTTTGGGATTTCTCTGTTGCAGATGAATTTTCAAGATTTGCAAGATGGGCTTCGCTCTAGCTGGTCAGTTCAGCTCTGATATTCTGTAGGAAACACTGAATCAACATATTTTGAATTATTTCTATTGATTTACATTTATATCATAGCTGTCCTATTATTCATGTATTTATGACCATTCCTGTTGAGGGTTAACAAATAAAGCCATCCAAACTTAAATTCAAAATATTTAGTTTTTTTATTTAAAGTAATCTAACGTGTAAATGTTAAAAATCACTTTTTAATAAATACAAACACAACATTAAATTATTAATATAAATGAATTATTAATATGTATTTATATATAATATATATTAATTTATATTATGTGCAATATGAAATAATCCCAAATATATTAATTTATATTATCTGCAATATGAAATAATCCCAAACAGATTGTATATATTTGGTATATTGCACATAAGGTGCTTCTAACAGTATCCCGGACTTCGATGTTCTCTGCTGAAATACTGGACATTTCCACACTGTGCCATGTTGTGTGTGACAGTGTCCAGATGCCTGCAAACATGGGCGTTCGTTTTTACGAGAACGTGGAGTACCGTATCAGAATTCCCTGTTCTCTCCCAGTCTGGCATCGTACACTTGTTTGACCTCGTTGCACTGATTTATTCCCTCGTTTATAAAGCCCGATCCAACATCTCCTGCTCCACTCAGAAACGAAACGGGGCAGAACGTCTAAGCTGAGCTACCTCTTTCCTCCTGGCTGCGAAACCAAGAGAACAATCTGTAAAGTGTGCTCGGGATGTCGTAACTATTTACGAAACACTCTGACGTTGAAAGTACACTCGGTTGGTGGCCTCTTGACTCATTTCTGCTTCGTTTTTCTAGGAAGGGAAAAACCTGTCTCTCTGTGTACTCACAGAAAAGTTCATGGGTCATTTAGTCCAGAGGTTTTGCTGACTACGGGTCATCGAGGTGAAAGGAAACTGACCTGGTGCCAATGTGAACAGAATTCGGAAGTGAATCACAGCTTCCATTCGTGCGTAATTCAGTGTAAATGTGACTCACTCCTGATTAACAGGAATAAAGAGGTCTTTGCTGAAGATGTCCACATGGTGGGTCCATGTTCTCACTGTTTAATGTCATCTGTACTGGGACCTGTAAAAAAAAAAGTCATACCCACCAGTATGAAACATAAAATCTCTATCATACTTTTTTAATTTAAAACTCATTAAGACAATAGTTTCAGTAACTTTCAGTTCCTCAAAGTTGTAAAATAAATCTTTTTTTATTACCAGTTTTACTTCGATTTGTACTTTTTTTCCTTTCAAAAGTCCCTATTAAAAAGTCACCAACATGAGTGCAAGGAAACATGACAGAATTATTATTTTTGGTGAACTATGTGTAAAAACAAAGTAAAAACAAATAAAACAACCCAAATCTTACATGCTGCCAGTTTCATCCGGGCAGCTGTTGTCTTTTCAAGTAAGTTTCTAGTAGGACCTGCTAAAGATGTAAGATCTTTCTGCGACATTTTGATGGCTCTTTCCAACAGCAGGTACCTAAGGAGAACGCAACAAAATTATCATAAGACAACATACAGTATCTTACCATTACAAACTGTTCTGAGCTTAAGCCTTTGGTACGTCACCAGAACAGATTAAAATGGCCACCCAGTTCAAACGTCTGCGCTGCAAACCGATAACTACACGGTACTCTCACAGAACTGTGAGATCTCACTTGAGGTAGATGATGACATCGTTGAGAAACTTTCCGTCTTTAGAACACTCAGGTTCTCGGTTGTCACGGTAATGCCGCCCTTGAAAGGGGGAGGTGGGTACTGGATCAGCCTGGTGGAAAATGTATAACTTTAGCTTTAGCCAAAGAAGCGGTTCCAACAATACAACCCCCTTCGCTAATCATGATGTATCAATTATGCCGTACAAATGAAATCTGAATTTCAAAAGCTTGTATGGAAACTTCAACAACTCAGTGGAAAGTTCGATGTCAGAGGTATGAAAACCTTTTCTCTCGGAAAGGCCAGGCAACATCAAAGTTTATGTTCCAGCTGTTGAGCTTATGGTTAAAGCATTACTAACCAATAAGACCAAAGGCCACAAAGCATGTTTTGCCTGTGACAGCCATTCAAAAACCCTGTAGTAAAATATCGTTATATTAAAATAGATGTTTCAGTAAATCATTTTTAGGGGCTTTTAAATAGCATGAGACATATTTTAAT